>WYDI02030308.1:177051-204112 GCA_009867235.2 Psittacus erithacus
GTATCAATTTAGCATGGAGTATGTTCTGTATTTCAGAGAGATTGCTCCCAGATTCATGCCCTGGCTGTAAATTAACCATGCCTAAGATTTGTGTTTAATCTAATTGTCACAGAATGCAATGGTGGTGTTGCTGGAGAATATGATTTTTCAGCTTTAATAATGTCTCCTTAGAAACCTGTAACAAAAGCCTGGCTGGAAGTGTCTGAAGGAATGGAGTTAAAAAGCCAGGTTTACATTTAGCACCTCTTTTTGAGGTGTGGAGGAAACAGAGGTGCAACCCAAACCAAGAAGAGCATACATTTTGGATCTGATATGAGAATGAGACAGCCAGGAAGCGCCCGTCTAACAGATCCAGTTTCTAAGGGCTCTGTGCAAAAAGAGATAAGGAAAGAGAAAATACTCTTCAACTGAAATGTGGTTGGGGCCCGTGGCTCATAGATCCTGTCCCTCTTACAGCCTGTATGACATTATAGCTCTGTATAGATGAGAAATGCTTGAGTATACAGTGCTTTTTTGGATAATAGGTGTTGGAAAAGGCCACACCTTTTTCAGTAATTTCTAATGGAGAGGTTTTTTATTAAGAGGACCATAGTCTTTTGTGAGTCATTCTTCATTCTATGGCATAGCAAAGGGCAATGCTCCTTTTTGAAAACAAATTTCATACAAGGAGAGCATTGACTGACAGACACGTATTTCTTTCCCCCAGCTTCCTGGGCTGAGCTGAGCTTTATAGCATTAACAGTCCTGTAGATCTCCAAGTGATTAGAAATCCTGGAGGGTGGAGCTGCCTGTTCTCACGTGTACAGAAGAGAATCAGCAGAGCTTTTCCAAGCTAGCATTAATAGTTAAGGAATTAAAAACATCTAACGTTTAAGACCCTATAAAAGGTCTAACTTGGAAGAAGGTAGCCTTGATATCTCTTGTTTTCCTGACAGGCAAAATTGTTAAGATTTTGGAATAGGCAGTCAAAAGATTAAGGACTGGATTTTTTCATGTTTTTACTGATGCAAATCCAGAGCAAATGAGTTTAATCCTGTTACTTTAGGCAGGCTTGGGAGTACCTGGACTCAGGAGGAGGTTAATTATTGATTCTTCTGTCCATGCAGAAGCACATACAGACTGGCACCCAGCAGTAAGTCAGGTTATGGCTGTGCTTTGCCTGACCTACCCTGATGCCAGCCATGTCATTAGCTCCTCCATTGTTACAGTACTAGTAAAGTATGGCCATGCTTGAGACGTAAGGTTTTGTAATGTTTATCATCTACAGCTCCAATCAGAATCAGATGGGCTGTTGTCTACCCTAAAAACATTTGGTATGTTCCATAAAGTTGCAGGTTCTTTGGCTTTTGAATGGGTGGCATCTGTCCTTGCTGTTTTGTTTTGGAGTATCCTCAGCTTAAACGCTGTGTCAGACAGAAAGAGGGAGGTTGTGCATATGCACACACACAGAGACTAATGGAGCCAAGTGCAAACTGGATTTTCTTGAAGGTCTCCCACCCCCTTTTGGCCTCCCATGGCATGTCAGCCTCCCTCCCCCTGTCATCCTCCCAACCCTGTTGACCTCTCATCCCCTATCAGTATCAGGGGCACTTTCACTGATCCCCTTTTACCCTCAGCTCACTCTTAAGCATCTTGCATGCCTGGAATTAGTGCCTTGGGCATGTCCTGCTTGCAAATACCTATAACACCATGGCAGGCTCACATGTGACCAGCAAGAGCTAAACACATCACCTCTGCTGCCACTCATCCTGCTACTTTGCTCTGTAGTCAAAGGCCAAGCCCACCTTTTCCTCAGTATCTTTCTGCACTTCATCATACCTTATCATGTTTTTTTCATGCCAAAAGCTTGTTTGCTCATGTCTTTCTTGTTATTTCTGGCCTTTCCTGGGAAATCTACTGCTCACGCCTGTCTGAGACTTGAGGAGAGCATGGCATTACTGGTGCTTGCAACCACTGCCACTGCTGGCTAATTCTGCCTGGGAACCACAGGAGGACTACAGGAGTTAAAGAGCAGTTTGTTAGTTAAAGGGTAGCTTCTCAGACAACCTGTGCTTCTGTTCCCAACCCTATTTAGAAGACTTGTGCACAAACGTGTATTTCAGGCAATTTAGAAGCCAAAGTACAGACTGGACATTCCTTTATTGTAGGCTTTATCTTTCCGCCTCCCAGAGGGAGGTTCCTGATTTCTGTAGCATGAGTTCACTCTTGTGTAAGCATCTTCCGTGATTTTTGTGCTAGCTATCCCTACTTTTCCCGCAGAAGACAACTGTCTCCTATCTAGTGCACTACGTCAAGGCGATCACACAATATGCCCATGTCTATGCCTCTGACTCAGAGCATCCACCCACGTTTGGCATCTGCAGTGCCTTTCATCTGAAAAACTCGGTGCGTTTTTCAAAGGTTCACAAATTAAACTTGACAACACCTTTGCAAAATAGGTCTGGGTTGCTAACCCCATGGAGCAATTAGAGAAACTGAGGCACGGACTGTGGAACCGCCTGAAATTGCCCAGGGAAAAAGTGAAACTTCTTGTCTGAAGTTGCTATGCAGCCTTTTTGTTTGTTCATTCTCTTGTTTTTCATGCTTGTGACCCCTTTTAAACCCTTGGTGTGCGTTTTATGATGCTTTTGTTCTTGTTTTGAGCTTGGTTTTTTGTCATTGATAACCAGTAAGCTTAAGTAGTTTATTGCTTGTACTCAAGTGTTTCCATTGTGTGATGTGCTCACAAAAATCTTCATGGCTAGAAATAATTCCCCAGGATGGAAAAAGTGAAAATATTGGGTCCATTTCAAACTAAATAGAATAGAAACAGTTAAGCCAAGCCTGGGGCACTCCTTTAGACAGGCTCCGGAGCAGCGTTGCAAACACCAGTGGCTGATGAAGTCATGGAGAGTCACAGAGAATTAGATCAACCAACCCATGATTCACTGGCCCCGGTTCTCACAGTAACTCCAACCAAACTAGGAGCAGGGAACCTGCCTACTAATTGCCTACTCTGTGCTCTACCCACTAATCCACGCTGCCTTTCACATCCTACATATTTTCAGTCCTTTCTCATTTCTTACACCTTTATATAACACAAATCCACAGCCCAGGAAATGTTAGGCTGAAATGCATGCAGGCTATTCCTGCTACACGAAAACACAGGAAATCAACCCATCAAGCATGTAGACACCATTAAGCAATGACCATGCATTAATCAGCTCCCAGTGTAAGAGCAGAGCAGGCAAAACAAGTTCAAGGCTTCGTGTTGCTTTCACACATATCACATTCAGTGAGCAATGCATCCAGGTAGATCAGCAGAGCTAGCCTGGTATAGAATGCATAGGTTAAAAACCAATGCTGCAGGTGTGCTTAAAGCAGATCTACAGCTACTCTCAGAGCTTTATACAGTGATTTATAGAAGACAGACTCAATTTGTAGGGCATAAAATCACATTCAGGTATTTGTGACAATGTGGGCTCACCGCCTTCATGTGATATTCAGCTGTGTGTTGCAGGGTAGGTGATGAAGGGAAGGAAAACAGAACCAAGTTTTTGGAGGATGCATTTTCATGTTAGGGAACATGCATGAGAGCTCAGTGAAGATGGTCAGGACCTGGCTTCAGATACGTGGATGTGAATTTTTAGGGTAGCATGAGCCCCTGAATAGCTCCTCCAGGGTACCATGAGAAGACAATCACAAGCTTCCCAGGGCTTAAATCAGGCCTGCAGGCTACGAGCTGGACCACGGGGAATCTTAATTATTGGAACAAGTTACAGGCACGATGTAAGTGTCCGTTGTGTAACAACGATACTCAGTGAGCGTGCAGGAGGAGGGTGATTCACTGAAGGAGTGAGAGGGCGTGTGACAGGACAAAAGCATTAACTGGAGGATATGTGCTGCCTGGGGGAGGACCCCTTTCTAGTAGTTATGCTGAGTCCTCAACTTTGAAAGGGCTGAAGGGGAAAATGACTACTCAGCATTAAATTCGTGGGGAGGACAAGAAAGGGAATACCAGCTAAGGAGGGACATCTATTTGAATCAAAGGACACTGCTAGTGTAAGGTCAAGCAGGCTAAATCTGTTCATGTAAAAATATAGGCTACAGATCAGAAGAAGATTTCTAGACATCACAGGGGCACAGTTCAGTCATGGCCTTTGAAATAGTCTTGGGCACCAGGATCTGAACTGTATTCAGCTTGCTACAGTCATCAACACGTTGCCTAACTGTATGGATGATACTGCATGCCTTCAATGTGCTTACAAGACTTGTTGCGCCATGTCCATTTTGGTTTTAATTAATTAATTAAGCCTGTGTTTCAAGGCTTCTGCTGGTTGCCTGTAGAGGCCAGGAAGGGTTTCCTGCTCCCACCCCCCTTCTTTGATGATTAACTTGGTTTCTGTGTCATTGGTTTTCAGTTTTTGTTTTCTTTTCCACCTCCTTTTCATGCATTGGAGATTGGCACAACCTGAGATAGGGAACTTGGGTGGAGCTGGGTGCACCTCTCAGGTGTCTGCTCTGCACAAAAACCCCATCTCCAAATCTGGGATCAGGAAGGAATAGTCCTTGGTTGGATTGGCAATGACCAGCGGAGCTGTTTTACCTTCTGCTGTAGGACAGCAGATGCCTTTTTGGCTCCTTGGCAGCATGGGCACGGTCAGCCTCAGTAACCACACGGCTGTGATTTCATGGATGGTTCCAAAGGCAAACTTGGGAGATTGTGATTCAGTTCTCTGTTCTGCTCCAACCTGTTCATAATCTTCTCAAGTGCTCTGGGATCTCAGGGAACAAAGCATACTACAAAAGATAGATATTATATATGTAAAATTGACAGTTCATATCATCTCATGATTTTGGGGGCTGTAGAAGAAGTAATAAACCATTCCACGCTTTGCAGCCAGCAGAACTGAATTTATTGGTGTCTGGATAGGTGCTGTACTCCTTCCAGAAAAGATTTGGTGCTGTGGCATAGGTGTTAGCATATAGCCCCCAGGATCTCTTTGTGTATTCTTCTGTGAGGATGCTCTTTTTTGTTTCTGATGCTTGGAAATGGTAACTTTTAGCATCATTTACTGTTGTCCCCAGCAGCAGGAATTCCTTTGTTAGGTCTAGCTCTCTATAGGTTTGCATCTCAGCAAGAAATGCTGAAAGAATTAAAAGGCCAGAAAGCTATTCATCAAGTCTCCCTAACACCCAAACTACTCTGAAATCACCTGTCTTTGGCAACATCAAGCCAAGCTTCCCTCCAGGCAGTGCTTGTTTCTAGCAAGGGTAGCATGGAGAGCTGTGCATGGAGAAGCATCCCTTGCCATGGCCTGCCCTGGAGGCAGAAACTGTGGCTGCATCCCTCCTGAGGTATCTCCAGGTCTGTGTGGCCACTGAGCAGGCCCGTGTCATGGTAAAGCAGGAGTGACAGTGGGGCTAAGGAAGGGGTAGGTGCTTCTTTCCCTGTTCTTCTTCACAGTATGGGAGCTGCTGAAAGGCTCCTGTGCTTGTGGGATCAGCTCTAGCCCTGGTCACTGTCTTCCTTGATAAGAGCAAGTGTCATCCCTCTCAAATGTTCCTTCACCTCTTGCAAGAGCCTCAGTGTCTCAAGTCGGATCTCAGCCAAAGACTCAGAGATCCTTCTGCTTAGAGGGATGCTGCTTAGAGGGATGGGGTGCCCTCATCCACCCAGAGCAGATGTGGAAAAGCCCTAGCAGGCAAGGTCTTGGCTGCCCATGGCTTCTTCCCTGCACAGAAACCTCCATTGGAGGCTTTGCCCACGTGAGAGCTGCTGCTCCATCATGCCAGGAGACAGCTCAGCACCTGGGCAGCTGCAGCCTGACCTCGCTGGGCTTCCCTGCCTGCCAGGGAGGCCTTAGGGCAGGCAGTGGGTGGGCCCCACTCTGTGTCATTGTTGGGTTCCTGGAAATCAGGAGTGCAGGACAGGGGGGAAGCCTGAGGAATGAGGCCACCACGCAGAGCAAATGACTGAGAGCTCAGCTCTTGTGCCTGGCCGTTCAGAGGAATTCTCATTCTGAAAAGCCCCTGGGAAGTTAAATGGGAAAACATGTTGAAACAAGGACGCTTATTCACTCTGTGACTGAGCAAGACAAATATCCAGTGCGTGTGTGTCTTGATTTACTTCCCTCTTCCCTTCCTCTATAAATACTGAAGGAAAAATATATGACAGCAAAAGAAAAATGAGACAGAAGTGAAGGGGGAGAGCCAAAGAAGAGGGAAAATAGTGGGAAAAGGAGGAATGAGAAAAATATCAGAAGAGTTCTGGGAGAGAAATATAAAACCTAGATAAGAGTGAAATTGAGGCCTGAGCCTCCCTTACTCACTGCCATGAATATAGGATAACATGACAGAAGCTGGGTCAGAACCAGACCTCGAGAAGGGTTAGCATCCACCACTCTTACTCATTAGGAGCAGTGCTGTGCTGTGTGCCTTGCCTGGACTTGCTTGTCCTTGGTTAGCATTATCCCTCTGCAGCTGAATCCCACCCTCTGGTTTTAGGGTGGTGGCAACTGCCTGGTAAATGACTTTGTCATGCCATCCCCTTCTCCAGGGGCAAGCAACAGGATCAGCAAGGTGCAGAGAAGCAAGCAAGGCTGCTTTCATTCCCAGTAGCAGTACAAAGACTGTGTTTTGGTTGCTGGCATTCAGATGGAGATGGGAGTAGAGGGAAGGCAGTCCTTGACACAGCTTGTCTTCCTCGGTCCCTTATCTGCTCCTGTCAGCGGCCGCTCAGTGTTTGGGGCTTGGGAAGCGATGTGCAATTCAACAGGAGCATGTGGACACTGGCCCTGGCTTGCACAAATGGGAGTGAAATTTGGCATCCAAAGAAAGCAGCGTCTGATGGAAAACGTCTGATGTTTGCCTTGGAAAGAAGCTGGGGACATGCTGATCACGGTAGCTCTCACGTCACTGGCACTGAGCTCACCGTCCTTCAGCACCTATTTATACCTTCCTCCAAGCCCCACTGAGATCCAAGCAGGAGCTCATCTCTCATTCTGCCATCCCAAATATCTGTTCTGGCTACTGCCTCTCTCCAGATGCATCTTCACTGCTCTGAAGAGCCCAGAAGGGTCCCCTGCACCCTGAATCCCCCCTCACAGCCGCCCTCTAACCAGCCTCCATCTTCCTGCCAACTGGGACCTCTTTGCTTCACTCCTGCGTGGTCTGGTGGCAGAAAAAGCTGCTTCTCCCTCCATCTTCACCCAGCAAAGCAAACCTGTGCAGGGTTCCCTAGCTCAGGAACCCTGGACCTGACTCAAAGTCAAGGGAGATCATCCTCTTCTTGGTGGCACAGGCACAGCCACCTGCTGCATCCTTGCCCATGGATACTTCCCTGTCCATCCCATCCTCTCACCTACCTCCCCAGGGCAGGGCTTTCTATGTGGCTAGCACGTGGAGCTCTCCTCCAGCCTTGGTGGCAGCTCTGTCACTGCGGTAGCAGCTCTATGTGGTCAGTTAAGTGCCCATAATAAGGTGCAGGGTAGCAGACCGGGCACTGGCAGTAGCAGCAAGGGGCACAGCCTCAGGCCAGGCATCTGCCACACTGCCTTGCATGCCAGCCAGCACTGTCACTGCTGCTGGCCCTGCAGAACAGGATGGGCAGTGAGGTTGAGGAGCTCTCGCAGCTGCATGTGAGCGTTGGAAGGTGCCCAGCACCCAGAGGGCCCGGAGCTCATGCATTCCTGACTCCCCACCTTGCTACCTCCTGGCAGAGCCTGCTTCCCCAGCACCGAGTGCTGGCAGAGAGGCAGGATTTGGCCTCCTCATTGGTGGTATAGTTGTGAAAGAGGGAAATATAATGGGGGAGATTCCCAGGCAGCTTTGAGCCATGTGCTGGCACTGCAGCACTGCGGGCTGCAGGAATGCCAGGGAGTGGAAAAAGGCTGCTGCTTGTGCATGGGCAGGGAACACCTGGAGCTTGGGCAACGCAGGGAGCTATCCGGGCTGCTCCGGTTGGCTCCATGCATGCACTAGCTGCTGGCCTTTGTTACATTAATTGCATTTAAGTTTGAGGCTCCATCAAGTCCAAACGCAGCCTAACGTAGCATCATGGGGCTGGCTGGCACCCAGGACGGAAAGCCAAGGGGGTGGAGGAAGATGGGGTGAGAAAGCTGCAAGCCTAGGGAAGCTGCAGCTCTCTTCTGGTACAGGGAAGGGCATGCTTGCCCTTGCCTCACACTCCCTGCCTGTCTCCCTGCACCCTGGCAGCGATGATCCTGCCCTCTGGGCTGGCTGGCACAGCTTTCTGGGGTAAGTTTCCATGTCAGGGGGCACACTGCCACCCAGGGCCACCTCTGCCACTATAGGAGAGGGAGGGAGCAGCAGGGGACTGCCCTCAGCCACTTGCTTGTACCTCTCTTGGAGATCCTGGCCCTGTGGTAGCAGGGAGAGAAGCAGCGTGTACGTGTGGACACACACGAAGCTCACTGAGGAGGGTGCATGCCACCCACCGCCCTGAAGAGCTGCTAACTTGTAAAAGGGTGTTTCTGATGGTTGAACGTCTCTTGGATGCTGGAAGGTTCCCATGTAGCATGCAACTACTCTCCTACACAGCCAGCTTGTGCAAGGATGTGTTATTGGGAGGATGTCAGAGATGCTGAGCCCCACTTTCCTCCTCCTGTGTGATTTGCCTGGTCCTGGGCTTTGTGTGCGTGCACTGAAGATGGAGAGGGGAGCTCAGGGCGATGAACTGCGGGAGAGCGGCTCGCCCCGGGTGTGCGATGGGGCGAGCATCCTCGGGGCCCCCTGCTCCCCACGACTGCCAGCCGCTAGGTGTCCCCCGTGAGCCGCACACGGGTGTCGGGAGCGCCGCGGGGAACGGAGCCTCCCGAGTGCGGGCATGGGAGAACCCGCGCTGTGTCCTGGATGGGTTGGGAGGAGGAGGAAGAGCCTTCCCCGAGGCCAGGGGCAGAGGACAGAGCCCGAGCTTTACTATAGACCATTGCCAGGGTTTTCCGTGCTTTGCTAGAGAGGTAAATACGCTGCCATTGAAACGTAGCCAGCCCTCGGGAGCAACAGAGCTGCTGAGCCAGATCCCGAAGCACAGAAGGAGAAATGATCTGCCTGTGTTGGAGCCAGCCTCTCCTTGTGCTGCTCCCCTGGTCCATGCCTGTCCTGCCAGGGTCCCTGACAGGATGAGTGCATCCGCGATTAAGGTACCCTACTCCTTGGGGGGTTGTCCAGTACCTCTTCTCCTCCTCCTCCCTGCTGGAATGCCCCAGGAGGGTTTACAGCAGGGAAAGCACCCCAGATTCCTTCCTGGGGGAGAAAAACATCATCCTGGAAATCCCAGCTTTCCCAGTCCTGCTTTTCTGCCCTGGGAAGACCTTCTCCCTAAGCGGCCTGAAATCAATGCTCAAGAGTAAAAGCTATTGCCTCTGTAGGGTGTCAGCAGGGTATTTCCCAAGCATCTTGCAGAATACAGCTTGCAGCTTCTCCATCTACATACTCCCCCCTCGTTCGAGTCAGCTAGTTCCCGCACTATCTTATCAGCACACTCATTATACCCTCAGAAACACAATGTAAACATCTCCAGCAAACTGCTCTTGATGACAATTTCTTTGCCAAATAAGCCACTTCCCCGCTTGAGTGATGGTTATGAGAGAGGGTTTTTTAACTGCTGCTGTTTGAACAAGCGAGGAGTAAATACAGCTCCCTTTCTGGGAGCGCACACGTGCACCTGCTCTTGTGGAGTTTCATCACAGGCAGGGGTAGGAAGGTGTCTGTGGGAACTGCTCATTAAAATACTGGCAGCTCATCACTACTGCTTTGTTCCGTTTCTAACCTGGAATTTGGCTGAGGGAGGAAGATAACACTGGCAGGAGCTGCCAAGGGAACTTTTATAGTCCAGGCTGTCAGACAGTTGGGTTTACATCTTATTCCAAAGGATGGCACCTCCACTGGCACAGCATCTCTCAGCAAGCACATCAGGATGCTGACACGGGCTGTGCTGGGAAGAGATTGGTTGTGCTTGGGATGGCACAATCGCAATGCTGGAGCTGGGCACCACTTGAAGAGCAGAATACTGCTGTGCTAAGCAGCAGGAAGACAACAGAGCACTCACCGCCTTTAGCCCTTGCCTGTCTCTGCTTTCATTACCTGCCATGGCTGCTGTGGGATTTAGAGTAGTCCTCAGGCTGCCCTACCTCTCGAGGGGTAATGCAGCTGGATGCAGACAGGCTGGGACCTGTCAGGGATTTCTTGTGTTTTCTGTGCTCTACTTCATCATTTTAGCTCAAGCACAGCCTAAGAAAGCCCCTTCAGCTTTCCCTGATGTTTACTCCTTCACTGAGCTATCCAGTCTGCCCCCTCTGAGCCTGCACAGTCTGGCTGGAGCTGAGCCCTTGGCTGCGTTGCTCTCCTATTCAAAGAGAGAAAGAGGGAAGATGGGGACAAGGGGAAAAAAGCAGAAACTAAATTAGTCTCCTGGCTGGTAGCTGAGCTTCCGTGCAGCAATTCCAGAAGCCTGTGCAATTCCTTCTCCCATTGCAAGGCTTCGCTGCAGACCCTTGCAGCTTGTTTTAGGAGTAGCATTCCTCTCCATGAGCACTGTGCTAATTCTTCCCACAGTCTGGCTTGGGATGGCTTTCTCAGACGGGCACGTTCCCACCCTGCTCTGCTGTGTCTCTGTTCTCTCTCAACCCATATTTCACAAAGATGGGTTTTTACTTCCCTTCCCCATGTAAATAACATCACATATGGCCACAAACGGTATGTTCAGCCAGCAGGGCTGCTTCTGACAAGAGCCAGTGCTAAACTAAGCAAACAGTATTGTTCAGCAGCCTGGCCCGATGCCCACCTCAGCAGGCTGAAGTAATCCATTAAAGACCAGGGAAGGGGCAGAAACATCAGGAGGTGAAACGGAAGATTTTTAGTAAGGAACTCAAATACAGATTAAAGAGGGAGAAAAGCAAATCCCTTTGGCATTCTGCACTGATTACCTTTGTTTGCTTCTCGCAGTGATGTAATGACACTGAAGCAAACTTCTTTGTTGCTTCATGAGCCCTGCCACACATTACAGCAAGGTACTGGTGCATGGCATGCTTTGTACTATTGCCCTGTGTCCGCAGTGCGTCTTTGCACTTATGTATGTAGTAGTTGCTGTTACGGAAACTGAGAGGAAGACTGAAGAGAAACTATGCTCTAAGCATAGACCCTTGGTTTTTAACTCTGATTTTTGGAGCTGGAGGAATTAGAAATGAGAAAGGAGGTAAAGCCTTGTCCATTCTGTGCTGAATCCCATTCAGGGAAGTAGGATGCATTTCATCACCATCTGCAGTGCGCCCTGCTTTCCAGGCAGTGGGTACATTGCACCATGCCATGCAGTATCTGTCTGATGAGGTGCAGAAACAGCAGGCTAGCTGGATACCTTGCTCTGAAATGAGATCTGAAATAACTACAGTTCCCTAGGGGTATATATGGTAGAAGGGGCAATACAGAACCTTATGGCAAGAATTTCTGTGTCTTGACATGCCATAAAAGGAATCTATTTGACTTGAGATCAGTGGGGAAAGAGAGATGGGCTGGTCCTGGCATTGTGAGCCGGCTGTGCTGTAGATTTCCAGGGTCAGACCGGGACACGGACAGAGAGTCCATTGCCTGATACAGACTGAAAAAGTGTGCTCTTACTCAGGAAGTGAAAGTCTCTCATTGAGCATGAAAAATCAATGCCACTAATACCAGCAAGGAATACATTCCAGCACGTAAGAGCAGGTGAATCTCTTCACCAGCGTTCACCGAACCAGGGAGGAAAGGTATTGCCCTGGCCTGGATTTTGATAAGCGATGAGAGCACCGTACTGAGAAATTTAGCCTTGGATGCAGAGATTAACTCCTGATTCAATTAGATCGAAATGGAAAGATAAACAAAGCTTGCCAATAAGGTTCTGGATTTCAAATAGGCGAATCCTTGCTGGCTAAAAGAAATCCACAGGAATGAAAATTGGACTCGGGAGCTCAGAGCAGGCTTTTGCAATGTTCCTAAGTCAAAAAAGCCCAAAGTTTAAGATGTTTGAGATGTGGGGGGTGGGGACACCTTCCAAGGGAAGTTTCCAGTTCCAGCTAGATGAACAACCACCTCAAAAGGATGCTAACAGGTATCAGAATGCCTGCAAGGGATGTAGAAACAAGCCAGATGAGCAGAGAAAGCAGCAGCTTTAAGGTTGGTGTGTGGAGGAATCAATGAGAGCTGTCAAAAGCCAACCTGCAATGGGCATTAAAATAAGTGGCCCTAAGTTTCTCAGGTGCAGAACAAAAAGAGCAAGGAAGGAAGGAAGGAACGGTGATGCTCTACAATCAGCATGGGGTAGAGGTTAAGGAGGGTCTTAAATACTGCCTTCATCATGATGACTTCATCATCAGTGGAGGAAAGGGGTAAATGAGGGGCAAGTGAAGGCAAAGGTATTCAAAGAGAAAATGAGAAGCTCCTGGTAGAAATAGAATTCACTTTCTGTGGGGGAATACCTCCTCCTCCCTGGTTCCAGAAAAGTGGAGGAAATCACATCTCTTTCATCAGGGTTTTTAACAACCCTGTGTCATCTCATTTGGTCCTGGTATCACAGGACCAAAGCACCTAATTTGATACCTACAAGTGAAAAGGGGATGGGGTTGGGAGAGATTAGTGTAGTGGATTGCAGAAACGCTACCTCATTCCTCAGCAGGATGTCAGAGCAGATATTGCAGGGGAGAAGAGTCCAGGCTCCATGTGAATAGAAAATGAAATCAGTTATGGCTGCCTAGGAGGGGCAGTTGTTTCTCTAACTAGTTGTTTTCTTCCCTAAAATAATTCAACTTGTAGATAGAGCCTGGGTAGGGGAGGAGGGGGGAAATAACCAACCTCTCTAACTTGCTATAACATGAAGCTCAAGCTATTTCAAGGAAGCAAGTGTATGATATAGTTTCTCCTATGACTCCAGCAGATCCTTTCCTGTTCCTGGAGGAGGAGACAGGGCTCCTGAGGAGCACTGCTGCTGATCAGCTTACATGCATGCCTGTGCTGGTAGCAGTGGCCACGGAGGTGTTTTACCCTGTGGTTTAAATGCACTGGCTTCCCAGTTGTATCACTGTGCTGCCCGTTCTTTCAGCGGTGCCTTGTCCAAGGCAGGGTGAGCAGATAGAGCTCGACACAGGCAGCAATGCCCTTCAGTGTCTGGACGTTTCCTAACTGCACAGTGAAGAGGCACTTCAGACCAGAGTCTGGCTTATGGGAGGTCCTCTTGTCCCTCCTACCAGTGGGCTGCGCAGCCAGGGGCATGCTGTGACCCCCTCTAAGTGCATAGACGAGCAAGGCTAGAGGGATGCCAACTATCACTGCTGTTATTTCCGACCCTAGCATATTGAGGTCTCCTCATCGCCTCACTGCACACACTCTCACTGCCCTAATAACTCACAGTAACCCGAGTCTGTCCTTCCCCTTTTCCTTACTTTCTCTTCTCTTGCTCAGGCACGTTGCTGAGCAGGCCAAAAGTCAGCGCTGCTTCGGGAGGGAGCCCCTCGTGCTCCCAGCATTGACATTGGAGGAGAGGAGCCAGCTGGCAAGGAGAGGAGGCTGAGATTGGGGAAGAGATGATGAGAGGAGGAGAGGAAAAGCTTAGAACCAGAGACAACGCTTCTTGCTCTGATTTGTGGGAAATCTCTGTGCTGTCCGTTAGCAAATTCCTCCTGCACTTGCCTCAGGCTACAGCCTGGAAGCAGGGGAAGATGAAAGAGGTGGGAGAGGGCCCAAGTCTTGCTAAACCAGCGGGATGTGAAACCCGTAGCACTAACTGGCTGTCAGCAGTTTCTTACTGCTCCCTGCCACGTAGTTCTGAGCCTGGCAGCGGGGTGAGCTCACAAGAGAAAGGAAGGGGATGTAAAGAAGCAGCAAAGGAAGGCACTGGGGATGGGAAGGAGGAAAAGGGAGATGGGGATAAGGGACCAGTGGGAGGGGATGCTATAGCCAATAAAGCTAATAGTTTCCTCCAAGCCCTGAAGGCATCTCAGGGTCCAGCAGTGGCCAGGAACTGCAGAGGACTTCCTTAATGCCTCCCTTTGCCAGCCAGGAGTTTCTCCAGGGCTGCCTGGTACACAGAAGCTTCCTCTCTTCCTGTTGCTGTCCTGGCTGGCAGGGAGCAGTGTGACTCCAGTGCTTGCTTTGCCTCTTGGCACTGGAGCAGCAGATGGGGAGATATTGTAGCTCAGTTGGGAGAGCCTGTTCTGACTTTGGGGTTTTGCTCTTTTTTCTCTAACCACAGTTAATGTCTCCAATGCTAAGCTAGGCTGCTCGTAATTCTCCTCCAAATCTTGCACTAAGCAGGCCCACTCCTGCTCTGACTCAGGGTAGGAGATGTTCAAAGTGCTCCTGCAGGGCAGGGGAGGGGGTTGGCAGCTCTTTGCTTCATCATCTCTTTCAAAGCTCTTTATTGACCTTGCAGCTCTGTGCTCTCCTGTCCATCCCAGATGGAGGCCTCTGCCTTTCCCGCACCTCCATGAGTCACTTCCTCAGTTTGAAGGTGTTTTGAGTGGGAGAGCACACCTGCTTTCTCCCCAGATGCTCTGTATGGACCCTTATGCTCCCCAGCAGTGCTAAACAATGACCAGGTCAGTCCAAACCATCCTCAGAAGGGCTGTGAATACCCAGAGACAAAGCATTCCCTAAACCCCAGTACAAACACGAGGTTTTATACCCGCTGACACGTCTCACCTGCCAGGATTAATCATTACACCAAATGTAATACTTCCACTAACCCTGAAACTGCATCGGCAATGTGAAAACCTGAATGACTTCAGTGCCGTGCTAAGCAAGAGCTGTCCTGCCCTGGTTATCACATGGTGCATTTAATGCTTGCGTGGCAGCAAGACCTCTGCCACTGGTGTCGAAGGTTCCCTCTCTGCTTCCAGTGCTTGCTGGTGCACGGCAGGAGGCAGCCAGCCTCGCCTGGGACTTGTGCTTGTTGTCACCATCAGCATGACCATAGCAGGGGGACCCAAACAATACAGCCTGCGTGCATGCCCACCACATCTGCCCTGGGTGGGATCTAGCTCTGCTAGCTCCTCCATCCTCCTGGCTGCTTCCAAGCATGGGAAGACTGCCTGGCATCTTCTGCTGTCTTGCTTCCCTGCTGGTGGCTGTGGTGGTGGAGGAAGGTTTTGCTCAAAGGCAGGGAATAGGACTGCATCTATTTGGAGCCTGTGTTTTGAATGGGGCCCCTCTTTCTGACCCCACCTCCTTTCCCCTTTTACAAGAAGCTGGCCTCTTTCAACTGACAGCAGGGCTTTCCTGCCAGGCTTGTTAGCTTTAGCTGGAACAAATTTCCTTTGAACTCAGCTTGAATTAACATCTCCATGGCAATAGGATCAGGGCTTTGTCTCTTGCAACCTGCCTTTCACCCTCAACAAGAGGTTCTACCAGGAGGTGGGAAGGGAACGGTATGCCACCCTGGCCAACACCACCACCTCCTCCTAGGGAAAAGTAGAGGTGTTTGCTGGGAGGACAACACAAGGATGATTCTACTGTCAGTAACTCCCCTTGGGCAGGGGAGGATTGGGGATGCTGCAGCAGATGCTGGCAGGTCCTCACTCAGTTTAGATGAGCTTGCTACAGAAAGTGCCAGTGAGTGGATGTGTGTGTTGGGGGTAAAAGGAAAGCAGCTCCCTTCACTTCACCGTAAACAATCACAAGCACAGTTCCCCTGGCAGTGGGTTTCTCTGGTGCTGAGCAGATGCAGAGGAAGGAAAACAGTGCTCCCGCTTTATTCAAACTCAGCAGTTTCCTTTCTGCCCCGTGCTGTCACCCCATCTCTCCTGCAGTCACTCCATCTCTCCTTCATCTCCATGGCTTGGGAATCTGCTACTGCTGAAGGAGGTTGGCTGGGACACTCTCCCATCCCTTCACGAGGTTATGTGATGCACACAGCACATCCTACCGTAATACCTCTTCTCCCCTGCAGTATGAAAAAGCCACATGTAAGTCAATGGCCATCTGGCTGTTTGCTCATCAGATGCTCCTCCTTATTCCTTCCCTAGTTCCCCCAAAAGGAAGATCCCCCTCTTCAGGCTGTTACAAATATCTTTCCAGTTATGTTAACTATGCATCAGCCCCAGCCCAGGCAACGCAGGCACCAGATAAAGGGCCACTTTATTCCCTCCCTGTCTCACTCCTACTCCCAGCCCTGGCCCACGTGGGTCTGTCTGTTTGGCAGTAGTGGGCTCTCACTAACAATATGGGGTTTTTTTCCTCTTGCAGAGCAAGAAGCTGGTTTTGCAGCCAAGTCTGTAGGTGGGAAAAAAAGAGGCCTTTTCCTTTGAATGCCGGGTAAATTCTTTGAGAGCTGCCTCAGGGAAATCAAATCTCAGTTTCTTCTTTTTGGGGGCATAACGGGGAGAGACATAAACACTGCAGCAACCACTTCCCTTTCTCCTGCTCCTCCTCTTCATGCGCTTCCCTGCTCCTAAATACCCAGGGAAGGCAATGCTCTTTCTGCTCCCGACATCATAGGATGGGCTGCAGGTGTGTGGGCAAGACAGGGAAGCCCCAGACAGATGTGTGTCCAGAGAAGTCGAGGTCATTGAAACTGTGGTCCCTCAAGAGGCACAGGGAGCAGAACAAGGTCTTCCCCATTGTGGCAGTCTAGCATCAATGGGGTGCGTGTGGAAAGGAGTACAGGGGCAACACCACAAGGCTCAGGCTTTGCAATGCAGTTGCTTGTTTGATTTCCTTTTCTACCTCTTTCTTCCCCCCCCCCAGCACTGTTTCTCCCTCCTCAGTGGAGTTACTGCAGCTGGATCACAGCAGGCAGTTTTCATTCCCTGTTAATGAGAAACTCCTGCACTTTGTCTCTTGAAACGGAGCCATGCTCTCCACGTGATTGTGGGGAAGGGCTCCAGCTAAGGTTACGGAGGGAAAGGGAGGCGAAGGGGTAAGCTGGCTCCCCTTGCACACGTGGTTCCTATGCAAGGGGCTGAGCTGGGTGGTAGGAAGGCACCAGCTGAAAGCCAGTTGCTGGGGGAATCAAAGCCTGTCTGGCCTTACCCTGCTGACCCTGCGCTGACTCAGCGGGCTGTCTGGATCTCTTCATACCAGGGATCAGGAATTCATCCCCCTACACTTCCCACCTCCCCCATCTCCATCCTGAGCTGCTATTAGCACGCAAGAGCCTACATGCACGTACCAGCCTCCACACTCCTGTAGCCGTGAATCATAAACCAGTGGGATAGCTTCCTGGAGCTGGAGAACAGGGGTCATTCCTCATCTCCTCATACAGCTGGGCTGTCCTCTTGCCATGGGAGCAGCTTTTGGTCAGAGCCAGGAAACGCCCCAGCATCGGATAGCTGGGGCAGACCTTAGGACCCTGGGGCAGCTAACAGGAGTGTCAATGAGAAGGACGAGGAGATTTCTTTTCCACAACCCAGGCTTTGCTGCCAATGGTTCTACAAACCTGCTTGGCATCACCAGGGATGCAGCTTTCCTCCCTAATCCAATCCTGTGTTGCGAAAGCATGCTTACAGAGACCGGGCCCCCTCTGTGCAGGGTACAGTATGTGGTTCATGAGCTTCTGCTCTCCTGCCTCTGCTCTGAAGAGACAGAGCACAAAGCGCCAGGCTCTGCCCCCCTCCCGCTGTGGTTAGTGCCTTTTATCTCAAGCAAAAGGTATCTCTTGTCTTGCTAATATAGACAAGAGTGCCTTGACCCTTTTGCAGCTCCATCCCAGTCAGGGATGCTTGTTCTCTTGCAATCCTGCCCCATGAGCTGTGAAGGGAATATAATGTGATTCCTCCCGCGGTGCTGAGAGCCGCTCAATTAATTCTGGGCTACAGGCTCCCTTGCAGCAGCGCCCCATGAACAGTGTGATGTATTCTCTCAGGCCTGGCACTCATGGGGACTCGTCTGCTGCCCAGCCTGGAAGTGGCTGGCAGGGCAGCTACAAGCAGGATCATTTTGCTTTACCCTTAGCCAAGCTCTGAGCTTCATGCCGCGGTGCCCTGGGCACACAAAGGGAGCTTGCCAGTCTTCCCAGCAGTAGTTCTGTCTCAGTCCAGCTCTCGTGCCCCCTTTCTGTTCTCTTTCACGCTCCTCTGCTTCCATGAATGACTATCTAATAACAGGCTCTGGTTTTATTCCACCACACGGCTGAAAAGACACATCCCAAACTCCAGAGGAACAGCTTAAGCCAAACCTCTTCAGAGTCTGGGGTGTTCGAAATCCACAGCCCAGCTCTTTCATGAGGGAGAGTTGGGAGCTCCAGGATTTTGGTATAGGATATTTCCCAAACCATGCTGCTGATCTCTCCTGCATGCCACAGAATGGGAAGGCTGAAGCGTCTGGCCTTTGATGCAATGGAGGGAAGAAAAATCATCCCAGCTCTGAAGCTCCGGCATTCCTGCTTTCCCCACCTCCTAATGGGGGGAAGGCAAAGCAACAGGAAACTCTCAGGCAACTGTGATTTTTCACTGGAAACTGCCTGAGCTCTGCAGCTGCACTTAGAGCTGGGTCATCAAAATGGGCTGTGGGGAAGGACAGTTTCCCATCATGGCCTTTGGGAGCAGGGGTGGGGGAAGCCCCATCTCTGAAGGAACTGGGGAGAGGCAAAGCCAGAAAAAGACCTCGGAAAGCCTGAACAGAGACACAGCAAATGTTCCTCCGAGTCCTGGTACTGTGCCCCGCCAGTGAGATGCAGGATGGGGTCACCTGGAAGAGTCTGGTTTCCTTCACTGGCCTGGTGCTTCTCACACTTCACCAGTCCCCAGCAGTGCTGGAACTGAGGCCAGGCGAGGAAGAGGTCTTTTATTTCACAGTTATTTAGCTCCATCCCCCAACCGCCACATCAGCAGCAAGCTGCAGGATGACCTCAATGAGGAACAGATTGTCCCTTGGCCTGCCTCCATCTCACTGCCTGCGGGGACATCAGGCAGGAGGACCTTGAGGAAGGAAGATAGAGATGAGGGAGGGTGGATTGTTTCCAGGAGCCACGCGTAGGGATAACAGCACCCAGGAGCTGGAGCCAAAGCAGCAGCAGGGTTTGGGAGCTGCAGGAGGGACTGCAGGAACTGGCACAGGGGGGGCTCTTTCCATCATCTCTTTTGATGGCTTGTTGGCAGCCCCCAGCAAAGATCTACCGCACAAGTTAGGACAGATCAACTCTAGCACTATAGCCTGGACCCAAACCAGCTCCACCACTTGTTCTCCCCCATTGGAACCCACAGCACAGAGTGAGTGCCACCAGCTTCACTTATGGTTAGACCCATGGCTGTGATGAGAAGAATATAATATAACAATAGTTTGCAAAGCTATTTCCAATGAGCTTTAAGGCACGCAAGATTAGGTGACACAGAATGCAGTGCATCTGTCCATGCGCACAGTGAATAGACATTTTGGTTAACTTGGGGTTTTTAGAAAGCTATTTGATTCAGTGGGCACATCAGTCCAACAGGCTGCCTAATTCTGCATTAATGCTCCAGGAAAGCATAGGAAACATTTCCAGCTACATCTGCAAGAAAACTATTTGCATTTGCCTCCAGGCTGGTTTCTAACCCAAACTGGTGGGGTTGGGGTTTTTGGGAGGGGGTTGCTGCTTTCCTCTAAGTTTGCACAAAATAGATATTTTCCTTTATTCTGGAAAACTTGAAATTCAGACCACTGCAGATGCTCAAATGCCAAATTACATTCAAGCACGAGAAAACATTGAAATCGTAAGCATAAAACATATGGCACTTTGCTTTGGAATAAGATTAGAAGGAAAGAGCTCAATTGTAAAGCTGAAGCGAGGATGGTTTATTATTCAGAATGAAAAGACAGAGCTTTCTTTTAGCTAAAGGGAGACAGAATTTTGAGCAGATCTATTCTCTGAAACTGATCCTTTTTTCCAAAGACAAGCAACAGCCTTATTAATTATTTGTGTTGGGGTCATATTAGTTCAATTATTAAATCACGTAAGTGAAAAGCAAAAGATCCTTTATGTGAAAGTGGATGGAAATGGAAACTACCAAGGAGGTATCTGCAGTTTAAAGGGAAAATAGTAACCACTGGCTTCCCCTGCAAGCACAGAAGATTTGGGACAGTTCTGCCTTTAATCATGGAAGGGGGAAGGAGGGGCTTATTGTTCATAACTGAACAATTTTACTCCAGGCTTAAATTGATTCGGATCTCTCTTGACTGCTTTGGAGTCGACCCTCAACATGGGGCTGCCTCTCCCAGCTCACATTGCTGCGTCAGGTCTGATGGAGTCAGATGAGTGCATTCAACTGTGCAAGGGGATTATGCTTGTTCCCATGAACTCGTGCTTAACCAACTATCCCCCAAAGCTCCCCAGACCTTGGGCTGGAAGACTCTGGGGTTCCTGTGAACAGAGCTGTCATTATCTTCGCTATGTTACATTTACCCAAAGCAAAATGCCCCCATTTTCCTTTCATGCTATTCATATAATGTGAGTCAGAAGCGACTCGAGTGTTGTAGTCAGAGAAGAGCAGCTTTCCTGACCCCTCCTGCAACTGGAGATTGCCCTGAAGCACAGCACCTAATTAACCTTGCTTTATTCCTTGTAGCTGCAGGTGTTTGTGTCTTGTGAACCTATGCTGGTCCCTCCATTCAGCTCTTCTCATCTTCTGTATTCTCTTCAAAATGTCCATTTTATAAATCACTTTAATTAGGTTCATATCATTCTATTTATATCACTTGATTTAGGTTTCAGATTGCTTCTGTTACATCTTATGTACTGCTTTGATTTTATTTATGGTGTTTCTGGTGCATTTGCATTGCTTTCCTTAGATGGATATCATTTTGGCTGAATTTACAGTGTATTTCTCCAGTTAGATTTATATCACCCTAATTAGATTTATATCCCTTTAGAATTTGAGGATTTCACTTAGATTTATAGTATCGCTTTTACTAAGCTTGTCTTGCATGGAAGATTTGCATCTTTTTTGTTTTAAAGGATATTGCTTAACTCAACACTGATGTTGCTTTATCTAGACTTTGGTCAGCATCCCAAGTAGATATATGAAGCAAGAACTCACCACCTGTTTTTTCCCCCACTAATTTCCACTGGGATCATTCCAGCACAAACTGTGCTGATTTAAATTAACCTCTTCCAAGTCAGCAGCAGCCGGAATGTAATGGAGATCATGTCACTAACTGGATTCCTCAGAATACCCAGTGGAAGTCCTGTTAGTGAGATACCATTTTTATGCCTTTCTTTTCTGTACACTAAATATCATACCATCATAGGGAAGCTGAGCACACTCTCCTGGCATGACAGGGAACCAGAACTGTGCTCTTCCAGGATGTGAGACTCTGGGATCAGCATCCAGTTGGGTGACATAGGCTCCAAGCAAGTTTTCCCAGTTTTCCTGTCCAAGCAAGTGCCTGTTCCAGTTCCAGTGCAAGAGCTTGTCCCCCAGTATCCTGGCCATGATCACAGCAGGGGGAAAGCCACTTTTAACAGCCAAGAGGACCTGGTTTTGTATTTCCTGCCCAGCTCTGATCATATTGGCATAAGAAATCAGCTAAAAGGGATCTAAATTCACATGCTTCGAGGTGAAAGCCAACCTCTGAGTGAGATAATCACATCCTCCCCATCCCTGGAAATGGCAGGGTAGTTTTCCTTCTGCACACAGTGATTACTGCAGGGCAGCTTTCATGGGACAGGTTCAGAAGACTTTTGCAGTGGGTTTGAATAGGATTCCTGTATTTGTGTGGCATTTTGGAGCCCACGTCAAGCAGGCCAAGAGCTGGGTTCAGGGAAGGAAAAGAAAACAGCTTTTCACCTACCAATGCCTTCATCCTGCCATGTCTTCTTTGCCTCTCTTTGCCTTCCCCCTCTTTGTGTTTATTCCCTCTGCGAAGAGGACAAACCCTATGAGGCATGAAGCAGTGAGGGAGGCGAGGAATGTGTTACAGAAAGCCTGTTGTTTGATAGTTGAATCCAGATGTTAGAGGAAGGAGCAGAGTTGTGAGAGTGGGGCAGAAAAAGGCTGGAGCAGCAGTAAGTAAGGAGCACCAAGCCTGCCCTCCCCATTAGACCAGTTGAACACAAAAAGAGCATGAATTAATCTCTTCAGGTACAACGTCTATTCTGCTCCCAGAAGCTGGACCAGTAGGGAAGCCTGCCCAAATCTTCAGCGCAAGAGAAAGATTGACCTGCAAAAGGTACTGAATTCTACTCTCCTGATCCAAGAGGGGAAGGCATCCACAGCCAATGCATCACAAAAGCAGCTATTGCTCACATAAGCAGCCATAGAAGAGTGTTTGCCAAGAGGAAGAGTTTCCCAAGCATTTCCTAGTAGCTCCCAGATGTGCACCATCAGCTTGAACTCTGAAGTCTCTCCTTCAGACATACCAGACTTTTTCACTTGATCCTTCCAGCTCTCGTGGCCTTTCCAAGGAAGGGCAGCCCAGATCTTGGCTATTGTTAGTGGACAATCTCCACCAGCTTCCATAGTTGAGGATTTGTCTCTTACGGGATCCTCATCTGTACTGCACCTTCATGGGTGTTATGTTTTGTGGCATTTCGCTATCCTACCCTGCCTATGAACCAGGTCACAGAGACCACAGCAGGAGCAGGCTCATGCTTGTGAGTCTCTTCATATGAATGTACCCAAGAGAAAAGGGGTAGAACCCCATCTGTGCATGCCAAGAACCTCTCCAACTGCTCTCCTCCCCCTTTCCTCTGCCTTTCTCATCCTCTCTGCAGTTACATCCAGCCTCTGAACAAATGAGCATGGGATCTCAATTAATGTGCATCTAATCAGGACATGAGCATCCCTGGAAGAGAGTCTGCATCTGCTGTGGAGGTTGAGCACTCAGTTAACTTCCCAGTGCTCTGCCACTGGGGCCTCTTCATTTAATTACACCCAGGCTGCTGTACTTCTCAACCTTTTAATTGCCCAAGACAGAGAATAGCGTCGTAAACAGGTCAGAAATAGAAGATGATGGACATTGTTTAAAGAGAGTAAAGCTGCTTCAAACACCATTCAGAAGCTTGCTTTATGTAATTGCCAAGAAAAGGAGGGCATTCAGGAGGGGCAGCAGGGAATACTCAAAAGGGACGCTGAATAGGTTTTAATTAATGAAAAATGACTTGAAGCCCAATTCCCTTCTGTAACAGTAAGATCTTTACTGAGCACCACAAGACAAATACTTTCCCAGAGCTTCAGATCAAGCCATAGGTCCTCTGTAGTAACACTCCTGATAATAGCTGGGATTTAGTCAACAAGTTGGGGACTAAGAGAGTAAAAAACATCCAATTAACTCTGCCAGAGCTCTATTAGTTCTGCAGTGCTGTGAACAATAGTAAAAAGCCGGGGTTTGTGTGTTCAGATCCCAAAAATAGTTGCCCTGATTGAATCCTTCAAAAAGCACTGATGATTCTTTCATGTAGCTTTAAAAGTAGAGTTTGGCATGAAAACGAAGGACGGAAGATTAAAGAGATCAAGGCAGAACATTTGTGTCTGATTCCTGACCACAGCTTCAGCTGAGATTAACACCAGTGCAATCTCACTGGTGCCCCTTCCCTGACAGCCAGGGCTTCCTAGCTGCTTTGTGGCTTCTTTACTGCGTTTCTGTCCAGCAGATTGCATGATGCCTCTAAAGGCAAAGGCAATGTGAAATGGCAAACAAGAGGCCTTTCTGAAGCAGCAGAGACAATCTGGAGGACCTAGAGCTTCTTGGGAACCACTGTGGTTGTTGATTCAGCATGCTGTCTGAGGGGAACCATGCTGGCAGTGATGAAGCTTGTTTTTACAGTAGCAGAGTTGTGTGGGAGTGAGATCAGGTGCTCTTCCCCACTGCCCACTTACCAGGATTGTTTCTTAGAGTAAGCAGCTCCTTCGGAACAAACATCCTCACCCTTTGATGTATTGGTGGTACTGCTGTTGTGGTGTTTTAAATACCTTGGTTTCATGCTCATAATAACAAAACTGGCCACAAAGCCTTTCAGTTAGTTGATGAGAAAGTAGCAGTAATTATTACTCTCCTCCATGGGAGAGTAAACTTCAGATGCTAATGGCCTCTAGAGTATTGACTGATTCCTCACATTGGGATGAAACAGCAAGGGGAAAGGGCTTTCATTCTCTCTGGTCTTAAATGCTCCGGTATTCAGGGGGTTGGCTGGGCAGGAAGCATCCTAGACTGCGTAAGAGAGAGTTGCAACGGTCTGATTGTGGATTTCTTTGGGATGGTGAGGAACAGGACAGATGTATTCCTGGAACGAGTGAAGGGAGAAGATGGTGCAGGTATTTATGCATCATCCAGTTTGACAGCCTGGACGCAACAGCAAGTGGGTGGTAAGTGGTGAAGACAGGGTGGCTGCAAGCATTTTTGTTTGCCTGGTATATTTGCATGCAGGAAAGGCAGGGCTCTTGCAAGCAGCTTACCCACAGTGTGGGATGCTGTAGGACTTCTCACGCTCTCCATTTCTGTTTATCTCCTGCCTATTAGGGCTCTAAGCTTTTACAGCAAGGGCTGTCTTTCAGTCCAGGTCTTAGTGGGCATAGATCCTTCCTGGTTTTCCAAGGTGCTGATGTGACACTGAGCTTCTCTAAATGAAGTTTGGAGGAAGAGGGAATGAAGGTTTGTAGCTTGGCCAAACATCAGTGGTTTTCCCTGGGGATGACAAAGAATCCATCTAAGGCACCAAGGCAAGCCCCGTGTCAGATCGTAATCCCTGCTCCCACGCACTGCCCTGCTGGAAAATCACCACAAAGCAGGGCAGAGAGTGTTTTCCTTTAACAGCATTTTTTCCCCTTAACCTTCTTCTCAAACATGGCTGAGGTATTTTAATGGAATTTTCCTCCCAGGAAAAACACTGCAGCGAGCACACGTAACAGAAACTCTGTTAATTAACAGACAGTGAAACTAAATGTAACTCAGTAACTCATCCTGCAATGGGAACATCAAACTGTAAGGAACGTTTCACCTTCCCTGCAGTTCAGAAAAGAGATTGCGTGCATGAAGAACTGTCTCGTATTAGCAAACAGCAAAGATAAAGAGGCTGAATGACACCAGTAAAGTACTCTTCTGGCCACTCACTTTGTCTTTGAGCTGAGCTTGCCGTTCAGTACATCTCCACTCATCACTAACCTGTTTGGTGTCTCTTGCTGGGATACTGACCAGCAGTGTCTGTCCATTTCACTTGTCAGCTTTCAGCCTCTTTCAAATCTCAGCAAAGCACTCCTTCCAGATTGCTTTTCTGTTCTCTGCTATCTGCCAAAGAGCTGCTTGCTCTTCAGTTCTGTTCACCTGCCAGTGGTTGGAATCCCCCTCCCCACCCTCCAGTCTTTCTCGCCTGTGTGTCCATTCATTTTGGGACTGGGCTCAAATCTACCATTCCCAGGTCAGATTCAAGGCCCAGTTGTGCCCTGCTCAAGTTGCAATCTGCATGACTGCCGATTCCTGGCAAGGTGCTGAGCCTCAGCCTGCTTTCTGGTTTCCTTTGCTCAAGGAGGTACCAGGAGAAAAAGGATATCGCTTACTCCAAGCCAACTTTGTTAGCTTGGCAACACAGGAGGAACCATCTTGAATCATCTCTTGCACCCCAGGATCCGGGTACCCAGTGGGCACTGCTGAAACCTGCAGCTGACAGAGTGTATTCCCACAAATGTGTATTGCTGCAGAGAGTGCAGGCTTCTCCCTCCTTGGACTTCATCACATCCCATCCAGCACAGACAGCGGACCATGTTGTGCTCTCGTGCTTGGGGCTCAGTTGCAAGCTGATGGACCTGAAGTAACCCTTGTGTCACAGTGAAGTGGATTCCGGATTTGGGCTGAGAAGCAAGTACAGCCCTATGGACTGGAAGTCCTCCAAGGGTTATTTGTGCCCACTGACCTCACGGCACTCCTTCCAGCCCCTGCTGGGGTCCTCCTGTCTTTATGCGTAATCTCCTTTGAATAAATACTCTGTGAGTGGAGCCTTCTTTGTATGTTTTTACCTTGTGGGCCCTCCCTCTCTTGCATCTGAGCTGAGCCATTTCTTTTCTCCCCTGTGTGTACCCCTTAACGTTTTCCTCTCCCCATCCCTCATGTTTAGCACTGCTGTTGTCCTGAAGGGTGTTTCAAGAAGCCGGTTTGTTCGAGGGAGGCTGTGAAAATTTAGGGTTAAAACTTGTGTGAGGTCCCACAAAAAGCACTATTTGGAGAAGAGCGATCTCTGCCTGGAAGCATGGATTTAAATGGTTGTTTCCGATTTATTTCTGTGCTTCTCCTCGCAGAGCTCTTTCTCTGAGAGCCTGATCCTGCCTGCCACAAGTGACCTTTGTGTTTGCAGACAGACCTTTTGAAATCAAAGGGGCCCTTCACGAGCATCTGCCCATCTGGAAGTGATTGCAGAACTGGGTGGGTGAAGGGCAGAGAGGGAGCCTGTTGACTGTGACCTGCAGGGTCTGAAGTGACCCGGGTCCACATGCCTGGGAAAGAGTATCTGAAGTGGCCCAGGTTACACGCTCAGGGGCAGGAGTACATCCAGCATGCCTCGCAACAGACCTATAACGGCGCACTGCCTTGGCAGTCATGTAAATGGCATTTGATTTACTACAACCGCACGTTCGGAGTACAGGCAGGAGAGCGGGGCTTTGTTGTTAACGCTGCCCTCTCTTCTCCTTTCCAACTTCAGTTTGTAGATAGTTATGTATCCCGTAGGAAAACACTTAAACCACCCAAAGCAAGCGCAGGATGGCCCCGAAGCTGCCCGGAGGGGACGTCTATCTTCATCCTCCCGCCGCACCCAGCTGACGGGAGGGAGCGGGGCTCCTGCAGGGCCTCTGCCCGGCCCACAGCTCCCTATCCCGGCCGTTTTGCGGGCTCTGCCCCCCCTCCCTTCCCCGGCCGGGCGCAGCCGTGGGCCGGCGCTGGCCCTTTAACGGCGGGGCGGCGCGCTTCCTCGGTGGGGCAGGTCCCTGGGCCTGGGGAAGGAAGTGACGGGCGGGGGGCGAGGGAAGAGCCCGCCGAGGGCTTGAATGAAAAGGGCGAGCGGTCGCCGAGCCGAGCCACCCCAGCGGGGCCGGGGCTGGGGCCGCGGCGGGGCTCCTTCCCACGCCGCCGCCCGCCCCATGCCGGCGCTGCCCTGAGCCCGCAGCCGCCGGCCCCGGCTCCGTGCCCCGACGGGGCG
>WYDI02030310.1:8229-97687 GCA_009867235.2 Psittacus erithacus
TCACTTTCTCTATGTTACGCTTTCTTTTCTTTATTTTTTTGTTGGTGTTGGTTTTTTTTTTTTTTTTTTTTTGTTGTTTTTTTTGTTTTTTGGGGGGGGGGGGGGGGGGGGGGGGAGCTTGTATGGTTTTCTTTCAACAGTTCTTTCCACTCTCCTTCCTTTTTCTAGACCTTAACCTTGTAAGTCAAGGAAAACAGCACTGTAGCAAGCTTGAACTTCTTTTGCAGAAGAAATTACTGATTCTTGAGGGATGTAACTTAAATATTATCTAAAGGTGCAGTGTGCTGACTAAATTGTAGTTCAGGATTTTCCTGTTTAGATTTGTCAGTAAGACTGTGCCAAAACCAGGTGAGAGTATTTTACATAGGAGCTTTCCTCTGGCTTTTTATCGGGCTGTAGGGTGCTGTAGGATCCTCAGTAGGCTGCTTTGATGTCTGTGAGCCTGAAGGAACCTTTTCATCTAACTTCTGATTGTAAACTACTTCCCCAAACACCCACTTGATGCAAGCCTAGCTTGGGATTTCATTCAGATGCAAGCCAGAGTTTTTGAATCTTCATTTATATTGTAGAAAGTTACAGATATATTTCTTAAGAAAGCTGTTTTCCCCTTCATGGATATGAAATACTTTTATTTGCTGCTTAATACAAATTTCCAAGAAAATTTGCCTAGGAAAATCTACATCTGTTTTCAAATCTTCATATTCCTCCCCATCTTCCCTACCCCTCACCTTCCCAACACATTCCTCTCTTTCTTTTCCAGGTGATTTGGTAAATACTAAAATCAGAGAGGGCTGTAAAGCCATTTTCATGTCTCTTAGCAATCCATGAAGAAGGTTAAGCGTAAAGAAAATATTTCTTTGATCTAAAGTTCATTTTGTTACCACCCAGAAGAGAGGCATTCGTTTTGATTTTTCATCTCTCATCCTTGTCTTGTCCAGTCTTGAAATTCCTGAAAAGTCAATATATTGCATATGTCTGTTCCCATTTCCAGATGTAATCTACTTTCTCAGTGAGTCATCTTTGGGTGTATTTAAGTGACTTGTATTTTGCAATATGCTAAATAGCATCCTGAAACAATTGAGCCAGAAATTCAGGACTAATATTTCTGACTGACAGAAGTGTCTGACGAAGAACACTTTGAAGCCTCCATTCACATCACTCTGTACTTCCTGGTACATCCTGAATACAAGATGCTTGTGCTTATGCTTGTTTTTTTGAGATCCTTTACTCCTTCTGGAAAGGTTCCTGTATTTGTTATGGTAGCAGTATGGGAAGAAATAATTCCTGCTTTAGGAAAAGTTGGGTTTGGGGTTTTTTTCAACCTGCCAAAATGGCTGTCTTGCATGCCCAGGTTTTTTGGGGTTTTTTTTGTACTTTGATTTTTGGTTATGTCTCTTTTCCAAACATAGGCATGAGAAGCTCCCCCAAAAAACAGTTTACTTATTGTTTATTTACTTCAGGGTGTTTTTAAAAAAGATTGAAAATGCCTGGGTTTAAGATACTGGTAACATCTTGATGATAAAAGCCACAAGGCATTACAAGAAAGAAAAACAGCAGGTACATGCATGACATTAATTTCAAATGCAAGTAATCTAGTATGCATATTTCAGTGCACAGGTCATGAGTGACAGTGTTTAATTCAAACTGTTTTGGAGTGCACGTCCTCATTTAAAGCTGCAGATATTTTATTTGAGGTTTTATGGTGTGGAAGAGAACCAGTTCTAGAGCGCATGCTTCTGTAGCTCTAACAGGAAAAGGCAGTTTGCAACATAATTTCATATTGCAACATGGAACATCCTCCTTTTTTTAAAAAAAAAAAAAAAGTTAAATATTAATATTTAATTAAACTAGAGGTTTGGAAGTGTGCTTGGCGAGAATTATCATTTGCAATGAAGTTAATTTAAAAAATCTGTTTTCATTTACTCTTTAATCACTTTTTTAAAATGTAATGTCTTATCAACAGTGTGTTGTGAAAACTTTTTGATTTTGGATTTTTTAACCATTAATAGTCATGAGAATAGAATGGTACATTTTTATTTTCTAGTCTCCCTTAGAAAATTATTAAAACTAGTAGTGTGCTGGTGCAGTTAACTTTTCCCAGGGAGTCTGATAACCAGGCACCAACACCTAAAGATTTTTCTTTCTTTTAAAAAGAAACTTTAATTGACTTTAAAAGGTGGAATGAAGCACCTGAGCTTAAGGAATTTATTTTAGAAAGCTAATCTTCATGTAATGTGGTGTTCTCCAAGTCTTAAATAAAAATAGCCAGGAAACATCAAGTGTAATTAAATTGATTTTTAAGTCCATTTAAAATGGACCAAGATGGGGGAAAGGATTATGGGACCATGGTCTGAATCTTGACCTTGTAGGACTCAAACAGGGGAGATTTAGGTTAAATACAAGGAAGAACTTCTTTACTGTGATGGCGGTGAGGCATGGGAACTGGTTGCTTGGAGAAGTTCTGAAAGCCCCATCCCCGGCAGTGTTCAAGGCCAGGCTGGCCTTAAGCAACCTGATCCGGTGTGAGGCATCCCTGCCCATGGCTGGAGGTTTGGAACTAGATGATCTTAAGGTCTTTTCCAACCCAAACCATTCTGTGATTGGATGCATCATTCAAGACAGTTTGTAATTTTTGGCCCTTAACAGCATGTATCAATTACCTTGAAGATGTTCTTGCTGTTAAATATACTTAATGAGCTGAAATTATATAGGCTGTGTTTCTGAAGGTTTCAGACTTGCTACTGTTTACTTCAGCAAGTGCAGGCAATTAAACTACATCAGTACTTTGAGAGGATGCACTGGAAGCCTGTCAGTTCTGGTATAAAAGCACTAGAATGTGTATGTATATTCCCTCTGACAGACCTGCTCACCTCAGAGTAAACAACAAATGATTTTGCAGGTGTGGTTAAATTCTGAGTATTTAGTATCATTTCAGTATGTGCCTCCAAATTGTGGTATGTTTAGTGAAACCAAATGGTAGCTTTTGGGAAGTTGCTTAAACTGAAGTTAACAAAATTAACAATAAGATTGAGGCTGAAGAGTTAAGAAAATACTATTATTGCTACATATTTAGTATGGATTGCTATGCTGCCTGTAATATGTCACTTCTGGATTGACATCTTATACTCAAATTTCTTCGTCTGATAAAACTGTGGAATTCATTAACAGAAGTTACAAAGAAATCTGACATGCAGCAGTACTGGTGTAGTAAGTGGTGTATATAGCAACCTGATGCTTTCCTAGAGCTTCATTAAATAAACAAATAATAAATGCATCTTCCTCTTAGGGGAGGGAGCATGTGATTAAAGTTTTGAATAATCAAATTATTGAAAGCAGAAATTCAACTTGATTAAATGATATTCACTGTATGCAGAATGACTGGTTGGGCCTGGTTGCTTTCTTTTCCTGTATCAAATCCCCAATATTTGACCTTGCATTCAAAAGGTGTCTTGCTTGCAGGACTTCTGAGTTGCTTTCTAAATAGGCTTTCTTGTAAAAGGGTCATTCAGATAGAATAAATAAGGATTTAAAATCTTGTAGCTTCTTCAAGAAAGGAAAGTCATTTTAAAGTTAGAGAAATAAAGCTGAAAATAAAGCTTTATGAGAGTCTTCTGCATAGAAGAATCTCTTCTTTCAACACAGGAATATTTGTTAGTTAAATGTATCCTTTACAGTGCTCTGTCTGCTCTATGGCAAAACTCAGGCTAAGCCAGGAATAATAGCTTCCTGACCAATTCAAAGGTATGACTGAAAGTCATGCCTCTTAAGAAGCTGAATTCTTTCTGTTCTCTATGGCTAAGAAATCAGTTTTAAAGAAATAAATAAATCTGGCTTCTTGTTTGACTACTGTAAGCTATACTAGATTTGTTCACCAGGAGGGATGTTCCAAGGATGTCAAAAGGAAGGCTTTTGGAGATTGTGCCAGGTTTATTAGCAAGCACAGGAACTTGTTCCATGTGACACTGCTTGCTTGGCAGCATAAAGGTCTTGCTCCATGGGAACAGTAGCTTCTGCTAGGATTTAAAATTATCTTTATGGCTTTCATTTCTGTTACCTGGTAGCATTCAAGAGTTAGCATTTTTGTAGATAATTCTTTCTAAGATAGAGACTCTTCAGACCTTTAGGTATTATTAGAACACACACACACAAATAATTATTTTCACTTTGGAGCATGTGTTTTCTTGATTCTTTGATGTCACATTATCTCATCCTTAAGAGTAAAAAGCTCTTGGAAAAAGTCTTTTTCATAGCACTGGAAGCTGCTGCTTTGGTATGTATAATTTACTCTTGATGTCTCTGGATTCATCTGTGCCTTTGGATTTGTGTGCCTTTGGTCAGATTAGACCAGAGGATAACGACTGTGGGAAGAATCTTCTTCAGCCTCACCTTTAGCTAAGAGGGACTTCCATGCTCCTGGGTTTCTCTATGAGCGTATCAGTCTACTTGCAAGAGATGATGGCAAGGGATGTTCAGTAACTATGAGAAAGCAAACCTTTTTTGACAACTGAGACTGCTTGAGCCAAAACTGCCCTTCTGTTAATGGGGATTATTTTGGAACAAGCCAAAGAAACCTGGTTTTCTGGGATCTTTTTAAGTTTTGATTTGTACGCTTTGAGGCAGGGACCTCAGGATGCATTGCAAAATCTGTCTTGGAATCTTTGGTCTTCTGTTGATGGAAATAGCTTGGGTAAAAATAAGACGCTTGCTTTTAAGGAAAAGGAAGAATAATTGCATTAATGATAAATTAGTCCATTTAAAAGAGCCAGCATAATCACTTAATAGACTTCATCATGACGGATTTCACTATTGTATTCCTTACTAGAGTTTTTTTGTGTGTGCGTCTTTTTGTGTTTGCTGAGCTTATTGCCAGTTTCTGTTACTGACAAATACACGTTATGCACTGGATACCAGTTTAGATTTGGTAGATAATTACTGAAGCAGAATGTGCTGCAGTTGTCCTGTGGTCTCATCACATGTTTCCCTAATGTTTACCAGGTTAAGTTTAGTCAGCCAGTGTAACTATTACATGGATATACTTTACTTTGAGTGAAAAGAATAATTGCATTTGGATTTGTGCTTGAGTAGGGGAGGAAGGATTGATAAATCATTGGGAAGATTAAGAGCTTTATTACTTGATTTGTTTTTAGGTACAGAGTGTTTTGAAACCCAGTCACCATAAGGATGGGCAGGAGCTTAATGCTTTGCTGAATGCCCCTCACATGCAGGTAAAACAAAATGAAACTTCTAATCTAATGGAAGTATTCCTTTATGTGGTTTTCAGTATAACTTTTTTGTTTTTGCAAATGTCTTGTGCTGACTGGACAAGGATGGATTTTTATTCTTCAGCTCTGCAAATCTCAATACTAAGAGGAGAAGCTTCCAGTTCCTAGCAAGTAATGGAAACTTCTAATCAAGTGTAATGCATGAATGTATGCAGCCCTTGCTACATTCTCATGTATTAACAGGGTAATTTGCACCTAAATGATGTAGCAGTAGATCAGTAAGGTCAGAGCAATACATGAGCTGCCTTGCTTACTTCTGGGGGGTTTTGACAGCTGTTCCATGCTTAACATAGGGTGTGTAAAGGGAGTTTTGTCCTGTGGTGATGATGTAAATCCATGAGTAGTTTTCACTGTAGTAACTTCTTATGTCTGTATCCTGATTCACACACAGAGTAAACCAGTGTCTGTTTTTTTAAGAAGCTTAAGTTTATAGTTTTGTATTCAGTTGGTTGATTGGTTGTTTTTGGTTGGTTGTTTGTTTTTTTTTATTCTTTTCCAATTTGAAAGGAAAGTTCTGGAAAGCATTAGGTACTACATAGATGTGATAGATTATTTTTTTTTATTGTTCGAGTCCATTTGCAATGTTCTGTAACCTGCAAAGACTATTCAGATTGCAGAATTTCAGCAAACTCTGCTATTTTGTATTAAGTTTGAATTTTTAATTTTGTATGAGGTGTGAAATTTTCTTTAACTCCGCTGATTTTGTTGAACACTAGGCACTTTTACTGGCTCATGATAAGGTTGCAGAACAAGAAATGCAACCAGACCCTGTGACAGATGAAAAAATTTATGAGAATGTTGGTGTGTATGGAGGGGAGACAGTTAAAATAGTTCGCATTGAGAAAGCTCGGGATATTCCTTTGGTAAGTATTGGTACTCACTCTATTATATGTAAAGGAGGTAATAAGCTTTTTTGTCCTTTGCAGATTGCTATGAAAGCTTTGGAATTTGAATGTGGAGGTGATGATTAACTTGTAAACACTCCCCTCCCTCCAAAATGGGAAATAGTCAACAGATGGTAAACTTGTGTGTATCTTCATACGACAGTAGCCATGCTGCCATTTAAAATCTGTCAACTTGTAAACTTCGGTCAACTTGAGTTTGGAAAGGACCCCTTGACAGAAGTCACTGTCTCAAACTTTAGCTTATACATTTGTGACAACCAAGATTCGGTTTTCTTTTGGGGGATTTTTTTTGTCATTGCTTTGGGCTATTTTTGCACTTGGGTTTTGTTGTTGTTGTTTGAGGTTTTTAAGCAACTCATCTTCTATTTTCCATTTTTCAAATAAGTGTTTACCTACGAATACTTTTTTTATATTCATGAATCTTATGCTGTGGAGTAATTCAACTCTTCAAACTCTAGTACAGTGTGAGGAAATAAAGTGGTGTTGTTTTTAATTGGAGCATTGGGGGTATGTATCTGAGCTTTTACTTGAATTCACTTTCAACACAGTTTCTTTACTCCCCTGGCTTGGAATATATACAATAGATGGCTTTGAGTTTCATATGTGTAATAAATTCGGAGTGTGTTGCCATTACACAGGGCGCTACTGTTCGCAATGAAATGGATTCTGTTATCATTAGTCGAATAGTGAAAGGAGGTGCCGCAGAGAAGAGTGGGCTGTTACATGAAGGGGATGAAGTTCTGGAGATTAACGGCATTGAGATTCGTGGAAAAGATGTTAATGAAGTTTTTGACTTGTTGGTGAGTTGTACCTTTCTTGTTTTCCCTGCAAAAATTACTGCTTTCATAAGGCTGAAGCCTGCTGGATCTGTTTGTCATTTGTACTCACATTTAGCATTAGTTTGAAAGCATTTTAATTCTGATAGCTAGTGTTTATATGTAAAGGGCCATTTCAAGTTTTCTTTCTGATGCATAGTATGATATTAAGAAGAATGATGGCAGTTACGTGCAGAAATGAAACCTACAGGGGTGGAAAAGTCAAGCTGTCATGTGGAGTCTTGCTTTTAATGATTTCTAAGAAAAACTTCGTTTAACTCTGAAAAGCCATGATTTTTCCTCTGTCTCTGATTGAGTCCATAATTAATAAATGTGGCTTTGCGATTGTGATCGTATCTGACTGGGATGAAGGTGATTTTCTTCATAGCAGTTTATATGTTGCTGTGGTTTAGGCTGGTTTTGGACTTAAACAGTGTTGATAACTCACCAGTGTTCTTGGTTATATGTGAGCAGTGCTTGCACAGTGTCAAGGTATTGTCTGATTCTCACTCTGTCCCCCTCTATGCAAGTAGGCTGGGGATGAGAGCAAGAGGTTGAGGGAGGGGACCAACTGGGACACAGCCGGGACAGCTGACCTGGACTGATCACAGTGATATATCCTGACATATAATATGGTGCTGAGCAATAAGAACTGGGTGGTGAGTGACTGCTGTTGCATCACTTGTTGGGTTGGGGTTTTTTGCCTTCACTTATTAAACTGTCTTTACCTTGACCCATGAGGTTGTTCTTGCCTTGAGTCTTCTAGTTCTCTCCCCCATCCTGCTGGGGAAGGGGAATTGAGTAACGAGCTGGTGGATGCTTAGTTGTGGCCAGACTTAACCCATCACATCCCTTTTGTTTAGCAGTTTACCCACATAGACGTTTTTCTCTTTATTATGCTTTCATCATTCATGACAAAAATATAAATCAGTTCAAAAGCAGATAGTCAAAACAATAGACAGGAAATTAATGAGGAACTAGTAAATGCAGAGTATTTTACAGATGCAGGATTTGAGTGTGTTAAATTTTTAAATAGTGTTTCGTTAACAGCATAAAATCATAGTAGAAATTTTTAGATTTGAAAACACTGTTCCACTTCAGAAATTTTAGAAAAACAATAATCTTTTAAAATTATTTTTTTTTCACAACATAGATCTTACTTGTTGGTATTTTTGCACAAAACAAGAGAATATTGTTCTTCATTTCTCCTAAGTCCCTGCTTGACAAAATTGCAGCTGCTGCATTTAAAATATAAATAGTTTATGTGTTATCAAGAATGCTAGGCTTTGAAAATCTGAATATGAGCATTTGGCTTTTTAGCCTGTCTTTAATTCACTTCATCTGTATCTGTAATTTTGTCTTTTAAACCAGTTAAGGGGTAGATGATACGCTGTTAGGAAATGCCTTTTATGGGAATTTTTGAAGCATTCACTAAAATATATTATTAATTCTTAACCTTAAGCCAAAGTTTGATACTGTATATGAAGACTTTTGGTGTTTGTTCTATTGTTTTCTCTCAGGCTGACATGCATGGTACTCTGACCTTTGTATTGATTCCCAGTCAGCAGAGCAAGCCACCACCTGCAAAAGAGACAGTTGTAAGTAGCTCTGCATAACTTCTTGAGCTTGGTGATACCTTGTTTCACCAGTAATGTGGAGAAAGTTCTTCTCTAAGTAGTTTACACTGTGGAGCAAACCCAAAATTAATTGTTTAAATTGGTTTAATTGTTACCAGACTTAATACTTGAATTAAGTGTTGAAAGTGATTGATGGTCCTGGATTCAGCAGTAGCAGTCATTTTTCTCCTTCTTAGTAGCTGGTGCAGTGCTGTGTTTTTGACTTTCAGTCAGTGTTTTTTTGGGAGGGAAAGTTTGTACACTGTAAACTTTGTTCATTATCTTTTTAGCTAACATACTTTGCTTGAGACAGCATTAACAGTTTGAAGAAAAAACATACTGATTTATATCACAGCCAAACAAAAACATTAATAGTTGGTGACAAAATAAAATATTTTACAAATGAAACTTCACCTAAAGCCCAGAAGGGTTTCAGTCTGTGTATTTATTAGATATTTAAACAAATCAAAATACCTCTCATGCTTCTCGAATGCAGAGAACTTCGATCAGTGGGTTTCACCTCCTAAAATGGTGAGAAAATTGTATGGACTTAGAATTGACAAGAGTTAAATTCAGGCCTTCACCTCCAACCTAGCACAGCTGTGTCCTTTCCATTGCTAACCCAGGTAACGATTCCATTCCAGTGTCTTGTGTGCCCCAGATGAAGTTTCCATTTTATAGAATATTGGAGTTTTTGTATGTCAGAGCTGTACTGCATCACAGGAAGATGTGGTGTAATTCTTCAGAAGTCACAGGGTGCTTTTTTTTTTTTTTTTTTTCCTTTTCTACATTTGGTCTCTCACAGATACACGTGAAAGCACATTTTGACTATGATCCCTCTGATGACCCCTACGTCCCTTGCCGAGAGTTAGGACTGTCTTTTCAGAAAGGAGATATCCTTCATGTGATCAGCCAAGAAGATCCAAATTGGTGGCAGGCTTACAGAGATGGTGACGAAGATAACCAGCCATTGGCAGGCCTTATCCCTGGTAAATAAATCTCTAGAAAAAGTTTGACAGCCGGTTGTTCCCATAGCCACAGGAGCGACATTCTGGTTTTCGAAGACTTGCATACCCTTAAATATCTGTGACTGAACCTTTTGCAACAGAGCCTACTGTCAGTTATGTAATTCACTTACGTAAAAGGTTGAAGGTTGACCTTTTAAGGCATCTCTATGTATAGATGCTAAATGCAGAATAAAGCTAGCACTTCCTTTGCAGTTCACCTTTCAAGAGCTACTTTCTTCGTTACTCCCTCACCTTGGGGACTCTGTGGATTCAGAGTTCCCCCTGCTGGCTACAGCAGAAACGTGTGATTTTTAGCCTGCCTTTTTCTCTGGAGATAAGAGCAGCTGTTAGATTTCTTGATAGATCATGTAGTCTATTTGAAAAGTGTATGGGTTTTTTGTTTGGTTTTTTTTTTTATTGTCAGAACTTTTCTGCATTTTTTCCACTTAGCAAAGAGCTTCAGTTACATGTGACAATCATGGTTCCTTTCTAACTCTTGGGGCCTTTGACTAACTGGGTTTTCAGACACTGAAGTCATGATATTGTTTTTGCATGGAAATATGTGCAGCGTTATAGTCCATTAAAGATCTGCTGATCTGTTAAACACAGTGAGCGGAAGACTTTTCAAATTCTATAGAATATCACACTGTTTACTTTATGACAAGTAAGCTCAGAGGAACACAGATTTAAATACAGGCTAATCTTTTTCAAGCTGAACTTCAAAGACTGAATATAAATAGACCACATACAAAAATAATGAGACCATATCATCATAGGGTGAAATGTAGTCTTTCCAGCAGTTTAAATTTTCCAGGTAGAACTGGCCAGAATGGTACTAATGTTCTGCAAGCCTGTATTAATATACTTGCATAGCAATAAATAAGCTTCACAGCAATTTTAGTTTCTTTTTAAGTTTCTCTTATGTAAAAGCTTAGGAAAAATGAATAAGTCATTACAAAAAAGTATGGAAATGGTTTCTAAATGTTAACGGCTTTTGTACTTTTAATGTGCTAAGGAAAAAGTTTTCAGCAGCAAAGAGAAGCTATGAAGCAAACCATAGAAGAAGACAAGGAGCCAGAAAAATCAGGTTGGATATATGCTTTCTAAAGAAAAAGAAATAAATCTGGAGGTGCTAATTAGTGATATCTGGAACTTTGTCACTGTGGATTTGTAGAAAATTCTTTCACTTTTTGTAATACAAGTGGGATGATTCTTTGAAATTCATCATGTAAATACAGGTCTGAATTTAGCGCTTTGTTGTATAAATCACATGTATTTTTCATAACTATGTGTGATGTAATTAGGATGATGCAGGGGAATTTGGAAATCCCCTTTTTCTGCTGAAAGAATTTTATCTGCCATGACTCATTTGAAGTCCTTGGTATGTAACATTTGCTTAATACACACCAAACTGCTGTAATGAACCAAAGAATGTAATGCCTTTTCAAAACTTCACTTTAAAGATCCAGATAGTGGGTGGGATAGGAAGCTTTGTACTGTACAGGTATTGGATCGTGATGATTTTTATTTTGGTTAGGAAAACTCTGGTGTGCGAAGAAAAACAAAAAGAAACGGAAAAAGGTTTTATACAATGCAAATAAAAATGATGGTAAGTAACACCTTTTGTGCAGTGTTCGTACTTAAAAGCCACTATAAAAGATTCTACAAATAGCCTTGTGAAAAGAATGCTGAATTTCAGGATGTGTTAGAAATACTGCCTGATAATGTTCTGTGCGGGTGTGTAATAGCATTTAGTGAAAGATGTAAGAGGTGGCATTTTTTGTAAGCTCGTTTAGTCTTTCATAAAGATTAGATGAAAGGAACAAAAAAAACAGATAGCTTTTTAGGCATGGAAGCACTCACAATTTTACACCAATCAACCATTTTATTATGGTTTTGTAATATCATTTCAGTCTGCGTAATTAAGTTTAGGAAATGGAAGCTTCCACAGAGAGTTTGCGGGCTGCTTATACTTTATTCTTGTAGTAGAAACTTACTCCTTGGCAAGAAAGTTGTTTCCCAAGTTTATGCTACTACTTATGTCAGTAGTAAGTGGAAACACATTTTCTTTCTCAAGAAAGGGTGGAGAGTGGGGGGAAAGCCTCATCTTACTGGGCAGGTGATGATCTTTTGGGGTTCTGTTGCTCTGGGGACTCACAGATGCTGGGCAGAGTGTCAGGAGCTGCCTGAAACTTGATACTACATAACAGGCAATACATGCAGTTATCAGTAAAGTATGTTGTGACTATTTTATTGTTTCTCTCTCAAGATTATGACAATGAGGAAATTTTGACCTATGAGGAAATGTCACTGTATCATCAACCAGCAAATAGGAAGCGGCCTATTGTTCTGATTGGCCCACAGAACTGCGGCCAGAATGAATTGCGGCAGAGACTTATGAATAACGAAGTGGATCGCTTTGCCTCTGCAGTTCCACGTAAGTTTGATGGGCAGATATGATTACTTATTCTAAACATTGTCTGCAGGCACATCCTCTTGTGTTGAAAACAGTAGTTGGGGTCTGGGGGTTTGAGCAGCTCTTGGATAAGGGACAAATAATAAAGTTATATCTTGTGTGGCAAAAAGTAGCTTTGGTAACGCAGTGCATATCCGGTGTCCCTGCACAGCGTTATAGAGGCATTATAAGATACGTGTATATTTCAATATGAATAAAATTTGAGGGGATTACAGAAGTTTAGAAAAGAAACTGCTGCATTGGTCAAAGAACTTTCAACCCACATCTCCTGCATAAATTTAAATTTAGGTGGTTTTAGTGCCTTCCCAAATGACTTATGCTTCTGCGAATTTTGTATTTTTAATGTCTAACATACCCTAAATTAGGTTTACAAACAGCTTAGCAATGTAATTTGTTAAAAACAACTTACCTGTTTTCATATGTGGAATGCAACTGCACTCTTCCTTTCCTAGTTGTCTATTTTTTCCCACTAGATAATGTAAACAAGACCTGTAAATGTAGGGGGTTTTGTTACTGGTATGTCTCCTAAGAGAAACACTTATTTCTCCAATTCTGCAGGTATATCTCTGATTTCTTTTTTGTCACTCTTATTTGTAGATACTACTCGGAGCAGGAGAGAGACTGAAGCAGCTGGCAGGGATTACCATTTCATTTCCCGACAGGCGTTTGAAAGTGACATAGCTGCAGGGAAGTTCATTGAATACGGAGAATTTGAAAAGAACCTCTATGGTACTAGCATAGATTCCGTGCGGCAAGTCATCAATTCTGGCAAGATATGCCTTTTAAATCTTCATACGCAGGTATGGCAAAGCTGTTTTCTGTTTTATTTTATTTGTAGAAGCTACTTTGAGAATCTAGAGAGCTGTATTTGATTTATATGAAATTAGCATCTTCTCAGGGTCCATTTTCACTTTTATTCCAAGATTTCTTTGTGGTGTTCAGTTGACTCTAGTGTGTTATGAATACAGTCTTCTTGTTCCTTATTTGAAAATGAATGCATTATCTTATCTGTGCTAAAGGTAATAGGGACCTTGGTGTCCAGGTGCTGAAAGCTGGTGAGAATTATCTGAATTGAAAAATTATTTAAAATAAGATTTGTGTGTCTGTCGTCCAGTTATTCTGTGAGCTCTGAGGTTTTTGAAGATGGAGAGGAAGTTATTTGGGATTATACTTGGAAACTGCATTTGGGGAATATGTATGCAGTTCCATAATAAAGAGGATTAATGTACATCACATCAGCAATATTGAAAAGCTCTTTAGCTGTGACCTGTTGACTATGGAGAAAGAAGGGAGAAACTATGTATAGAGACCTCAACTTGGAAATTTAGTCAAACATGGGAAGAGGCAAAGTCCTGGAACACTGCCCATTTTCTAATGGGCATTTTCAATATGTATAAAGTCTACTACTGTTGTAGATGCTGCAAAAGAAGACCTAAAACTTAGACACACCAGTAAGGTCTGCTAGTACTGAAGCCATAATTAGCCCTCACCAGTTGGGACCATGCGATACTTTACCAGCATAGCTCATAGGTATTGCAAAGCATGTAATTCAGAACAGCTTTTGAAAATGGATCTAATTATGTGGTTACAAAAACCTGTCTCAGAGACAAGTTGTTTGTCCTGAGACATTATAAAAGGAACCTTTTGAAAAAATCAAATTACAGTTGGGTTCTTTACTGTCCCTTAATATCAGTGCAACCTGCAAAAAAAATACACTAAGCATACAGTAATAGTGTATCTGATACCTTGTATTTTAATTTTCAAACCAGAAAATACTAAACTCTAGTAATTAAAGACTCCTCTCTGTTCAAAGCTGGTACCATTCCTTAGCACTGTAAGGAAACTTACTTCAATGTAGGTGACTTTTTCCTTTGGATACCAAAAGATATGTTCCTTCAATTTAGTTATGAAGAATATTCATGAACAAAAGTAAATGTTTGGGTTCCATGAAGCTGAAAAATGTTGGAATATCAATTTTGTAGGAAATGATGAATGAACTCTTGAGTGGTGATGGTAATATTGTTATGGTTAGTTATACTGCTGTTAATATATTGTACAATTGTCATTGTGTTTGAAGAGTATATTATCAATTACAGCATGTGAATAATGAATCATTAAATAACCTTTTCATGGACGGAACTGTTAAATATTTAATAAATTCTATTTCTGCAGTCACTGAAGACACTACGTAATTCTGACTTGAAGCCATACATCATATTTGTTGCACCACCTTCACAAGAGCGATTACGTGCTTTATTGGCCAAAGAAGGGAAAAACCCAAAGGTAATGTGTCTACATTTCTGAAATCATGTGGGATTTTTTTTACAGATGGTTTTGATAATTTCTTATACTCTTTCTTTGGAACTGGGAGATGGCAGCAGTTCTGAAAATGTGTGAGGAAGCAGTGTAGGTGAAATCCGTTGCTGCGGGTTAGTAGACAGACCATACTAAGGGAAAGGCTCACTGATGCTTTTGCCTGATAAAAAGACAAGGTATGAGGCAAGGGAATCTATTGCTAATTCGGGAATCCATTGCTAATTCAGTAATCCTGGGGCACAGTGTCTCAGGTGGGGTCTCTGCATTTGGGTACAAAAATGCAACCCTTTATTTTAAAACTGTGGAAACCCCAACTTTGTCCTCAAGTAAACCTGAGAGTATTCTAGGGAGGAAATGGTTATTCTTTTTATTTTAAGAACTTACATGCACTTGGACAAGCATTTACTTGAAAATGTACTCCAAAACTTTTCAGATGAGGTTATTTTAATGCTTGATTCTGTGGAATCGCTTTTCAGGTTTCAGCCAGAGCCATCTCAACTTAACCAGTTCAGATAATTTAGTTGAGGAGTTAGTTCTGTGGAGCGGGATTGAAACCCACAGGTTAAACCAGAAGGTCTGAAGCTCAGAAAGGGTCCCTATCCAGCTTGTGAGATACTAAGTGCTTATTGCTAGGATAATGAAATATATTGATCTTCAGCTTTTTAACTGAAATCTACTCTACAGTGGTTGGTGGGAGCACTTTGCCACCATAGTATCTTGAAAGTACAAGTTGAATATAATGCAGTTCATACTGAGGAAGAACAGTCTTTCCAGCATAACTCCAAGGGATTCCTGATGTGGCTGTTGGTCAGGAATCATGTTCTATGGCTGCATTGTTCTGCTCTCCTTGTTTGATGCCAGGGTGATGTATTGCCTGTATGCAATGTATATCATGGTTCAAAGTTGTTGTAAACTTTGCAATAGCTGATAGCAATACCATGAAAATTTGTGTAAAAGTGTTTTCTGAGTTGTTACCTTTCCCTACTCTGTTGTTGGGGGGGCGAGAGGCTTACTCACATGCTAATTCTCCATTTTTGATTGCAGCCAGAAGAGCTGAGAGAAATCATAGAGAAGACAAGGGAGATGGAACAAAACAATGGGCACTACTTTGATACAGCAATTGTGAATTCTGATCTTGATAAGGCATATCAAGAGTTACTTCGGTTAATAAACAAACTTGACACAGAACCGCAGTGGGTGCCCTCTACCTGGCTACGATGAGGGAGCAATTCCAAGGGACAAATAGACTTCAGTTTAGTAATCTTTCCAAGGAGATCATGTGTAGGGATGCCCAATTCTAGTGTACATGTGTGTGAGCTCTGGACCTCAGTGGCTGCATCCTTTGCCAGCGAAATTGTGTATTTCTGGAAAAAATACGCTAATCAGCTTGTGAGCTGGTTTACCTGATCTAGAGATTGTCCAAGTTTTCTTTCTCTGTGGTCTAGAAATGGAGACCTTGACAGTACTAAATTCTAAAGCTTTAGATAGATATTTTCTAGCAAGTACTTTTATACATAAATCCACCTTTTTTACCTAGAATCACTGTTACGAAATCAAAGAGTGTGTGTGTGTATATACAGTCCATGCTGTCACATAGTTATAAATACGAATGTTATTTAACACTTAACTTAATGACTTTGTGGGATATGATGGTAGTTCAGGAGCATAATTCTACAGATCATTGGGCAGAGGAATAATCTACACATGAAAAACATTAATATTAATGAGGAATCTCTCCTGTTCAAAAAATACACAGAATAAAGATGCTGCTCTGGTCTGGAGCTGCCTTGTGAGGCTTTAGTTAATATTTTAGTTATCGAACATTCCACTTTCTCATAGCACTGTAATTGGCAAATGTGTATAATGTAAATACTTCAATCCTTGTGTCTTTTTAGTCGGACTTTGTAAATCAGATTTGACTGCACAATAATTTTAGGTCCAAAGATTAGTATTATGTTGATCTTTTAGATGTGATATTTTTAAGGAATTATCTTCAAAACATATTGACTGACTGGAGCCATTGTTTTCAACAGATAGAGATATTTAGAAAGGCAAAGGTTATATTTTTGTGAAATTTTTATAGTTATGAGACATGCTGCTTAAAAGTCAACTTAAGTTCTCATGTTTTATAACAGAATACTGACTAAACTAGACTGATATGCTGAACATTGGAAGATAGTGGAGGTTTTTAATCTCTGCAAGTGGTTCATTTTGTGGCTGTTGGTCTAATGGATGACTAACTGGAATTAAAATAGCTGAATGTAGCTACTGTGTTATAAATTACTGTTATAGTTCACTAGCCAACATACTGTCTTGCATTTGCTCAGTACTACAGTGAAAGTATGTGTAAAACACTGGTAACTGACTGAGATGTCACACAAAAGAGGAATATTATTAATGGTTAAAACAAAAAAACTTGAAACAAGGGAACAAAAGGCAAGGTCTGTCTGTATCCTAGTGTGTTCTGCAAAGCAGATCAGAACATCTTTGCATCATCAGTTGATTCTGAGCTGTGAAGGTTTAGCTACTAAGTCTGTGCATCTGCAGTAGGGCTGTTCCATCCCTGAAGCTAACTGAATAGTATCTCAGCTGTTTTGGTTTTTGGTAGCACAAAGAATCTTGACTGTGAATATCTCTTTATTTTAGCCATAGTGTTTCTTTGTTCCTACAGGTAAAACACTGGAGTTATGTCAGTGTGTAGTTCACTCCTGTCTAATGTTGAAGGATAAAAAAATAGTTGATTTTTTTTTTTCCATTCTGTCTTGCATTTATTCTTTCCTCAAAAGTCAGTGGAACAAATTCAGACCCACAGTTAAAGAGAGCTCTAAGTATATAGTAGATATAAAGAAATTGTCAGGTTCCTATCCTACTTACTGAACTAACATTCAGTACACTTTCATATTGAAAAATGGAAGTATAGAGTGCATTCATGTCTTGTTAGAAAGCAAAATTATTGCTGGTTTAATTAGTATTCAGGGCTGAAAAGCAATTAAGCAATTAGTGGGGATAAGTAATGACCCTTCAGAAAGAGAAGGGGTTGGAAACTTTTATCTTTAGTTCAGTTCAGTGTTAGAAATAACAACGTGCTAGCTGTTGGCCCAAGGGCTGGATATTCAAAGTAATGGCTTTTGCCTCACATTGCAGGCATGTTCTCGGTTTAATCCATAGTTTGACAACTACGAAGTTCAGGTATATTGGATAGTCAGTGTTTCATAGATGACAAAATACTGGATCAATTTTACCCTTTTTTAAGAAAGATGATTGTAGGCTTTTTTGATATTGGCAGTTTCATAGCTGGACAAAGTGGAAAGCAGTAAAATGTTAAGGGTAACCTAGCTCAGCTACATAGGCTGTGTACAAATTTCTGCAGTCACAGTCAGATGGTTGCTGAACCCCCTTAGGCATTGTGTTCACAAGCAGCATCAGTCACATCAAATCATGGTAGTAATGTATTTAACTAATGTGTGTCTACCCAGTTTTTCTGAAATTACACAGAAGCTGGTTTTATACAAATAAGCTTTTGAATGTAGACTTAAAGAATGTTGCCTGAAGTTCAGCTCTACTCTCTTAATTCCCAAGGCACACAGTACTTGCTGACATCCATGTGGAAAGGTGCTATGATAGTTTATAACCAGTGTTATCTTTGTCTCCTGAAAGGCTTGAGCAGCAGTGGGAAATGTACCTGGCTGTCCCTCTGTTGCCAGCCTGGACCAGGAACTACCTTCTGTAAGAAATTATTCTGCCTTCTTTAATGAAGACTGTGTGTTAATTTCTATGGAGTAAAAGAGAATATGCAGACTTCACTGGTGAAACTCTCCTACCTTATCACAGGCACTGTAGTGAGCTGTATCAGACTGAAATGAGGGTATCTGCATTTTTACCAGTCCAGATTTAATCAAAACAAATAGCAGCTGAATTGCATCACAGCATTTTTGAATTTTATGAAACTTTTAAAAATTGGGTGGGTTTAATGCCTTAAGTAATTAAGGTAACGTTACTGAGACCTGTGGTTAGCCCCACATTGTACTTTTATACGTGTATCTGCACTCTGTATTTTGAGACATCATGAACTGCACACTAATGTAAAAATGTAAAATATTCCTAGATTTAAAATAAATCATTGTACAATTTTACTTCTTGTAGTGGATCTTGGGAGTCTTCTTTCTGCCATTTTGCTGAATGTGGGAAGATGCTGTGACCTGTGAGTGCCCTAAAGGATGTTCTCTGTTCCTTCCGAAACCATGCATACTAGGGGTAAAGGTAACAAATGCCCTCAAATCTACATGTTTTTCTCTTTCAAGCTACACCTCCATCTTAAAACAAAGTATGGACTTACTATTCAGCTGTGCTACCTTCAGCTTTGAAAGAGTGCTTCATGCAACTATAAAATCACTTTCTGAAGGTGTTAACAGAATTTCCTTGCACTTACCTCACACTGCAGTTAAGTGCTGGATCAGGTTTAAAACAAGGTGCTTACCTTGAAAAGACTAATAGTACTAGTAGTACTAGAGCCAATGTACTAGTGTTACACCTATAGCATGTGTTCAGTTTGCTGACTGCAAAACTGTCTTTCGGAAAACAGTCCTTGAAACTGCATACCTGAGGACAGGAAGAAACAGAGCAAGGATGGACTACCTCACCTTCAACCTTGCTCTGCTTGCCAAACTACTGGTTGCAATGAAGATCTGGAGCAACACATAGCTGGATAGCTGAGAAGAGTTTCTGTGTGTCTGTGGTAGGAAGGAACCACTTAACCTTTATTACTTTAGGTTAATAACCAAGGAGAAGTGAATGTGGGCACAGGCTGAAAGATGTGCCCAGTGCAGATTGTAAACTGGGGGTAGGGGATGAAGTGAAGGTTTTATTTCGAAATCAACATGACAAGCTTTTAAGACCACCATCTTCCAGCAGTTTGAGCCAGACACCAGCTATTTAACATTTAAAATTTTTACTTGTTTCTAGCACAGACAGTACACAAGTTGGCAGAACCTCTAATTAAAACCAAGATTTTTAGGTAACAATCGTGCAACAAAAGTCAGTTAGAGAGGACGGCAGATTTTGTCAACAGGGTAGAAAACTAGCATTGTCTTTACTGACGTTTGACTTAAGCATGCCAATACCTGCTTTAATCGACATGAACATGAATAGTTCTGCAGTAAAGAACATTACATGCATCTCCCTCCTTAAATAACATTTTCCTAGCATGCACTAGGAAGGGGAGTAATAATTAAAAAGGAATCTTGATTAGACAAATCCAGAGCCATCCTGTAAAAAACACAGCTATGTACAGTCATTCCTACTAAGTGAAGAAACAGATTGAACACACAATAGGCAGCTTTCCTGTTAGTAAAGCACCTCATCTCCCCTTTTCTTCTTATGCTGCAGTTAAGTTCCCAGCTTTCTAATCTCCCAGGAGAAATCCACAATCCATTCAACTCAAGACACATACACCAACTGAGGAGCCACAAAAGTATCATTGAGGCAACATGTCCTGAATTATATTGCAATTGGACATTCTTTATTCTGGGTCCCCTGCCCCATATCTAACAACTGTGCTGGGTCACTCAAAGAGAAGGTCCTCATCCTTCTCTTCTACTAAGAGATTGGCTGGTTCACGCTCCCCACCATCAACCCTTCGCAGCGCCTGTTCTTTCTCAGATTTTTCTTTCAGTACTTTTTTCTTTTCCTGGATTTTCTTCAACCTGTGAAGAGGAATGTGGTTTATCTGTGAAACACACATGTTTTCATAAAACAGGCTAGCAGCAAAGATGCCATACAACTTGCATATGATAAAGCTGCCTGGAGATGTTCTCTAGGAACCCAAAGTCCTGTAACAAATGGCAAAAGGCTTTTATCTCTAGCTGCTGCCATTGAAAAATTTCATCCAAACTATAAATCATATTCTTGACCTTAAACACTGCATTATACTGTTTTGCTTGTCTTTAATGAAGTTAATTCTCCTTTAATTCTTTCCAGGTTTGACATTTTTGCTTCAGGCAGCACAAAACACTGACCTCTATGGCAGAGGTGTCCTTAAAGCAGAACACCTCAGCTAAGTATACTGTATCAGCATTCCCTCTGAAAAAAATGCAATGACAGCTGTGTACAACCTAGTGGTAGGGATTCATCTGTAAACTTCAGACAAGTAATCGCGGATCTCCAAGTTCCTAGCTATGGAAACTCAATGTGCAGCAAGAACCAGGTCATGTTTAACAGTGTTTACTGCCAGGTTAATAGTTCTCTTAAGTCCCTTCTGAGGAATGGTCTATTTGAGAAAGAGGCTAGTCTTGTCTTGGTTTGGACATTTACCTGTAGAATTCCTCTCGTTCTCGTTCATCCAGCTCTGTGATGATATAAGAAAGAGTACGCTCGATCCTGGGAATAATCACTAAAAAAATATAAACAAGGAAGTTGTTTGACTGCTGTTATATTAGCCAGGAAGTTACCTAATGCAGTGCACAGATGGCTGTTGAAAATCAATCTAGTAATTCTTTTGGCTAAGGGAAATTTACATGTCTTTCATGGAAAAGCATGCTCTTTCATTATGGACAAGTACACAAAATTATTTTCTTCAGTAAGTCCAGGAGTAAACTAGGACTTTGAACATCACTGAATCTCCCATAGCATGTTCTGTTGAACGATGCAATGGAATCACTAAGCACTGATCCCTGATTGCTTGTAAGGTCCTTATTCCTCACGGAAGTATTAAAAGAAAAAACAAAAAAAAAACAACAAAAAAAACCAAAAAAAAACCCCAGAACAAAACAAAAAAACCAGACAACTAAAAAAAAAAAAATCCTGCAAAAGATGGCCAAAATTTGAATTAAAATTATGTTTTTCCATCACATTCTTTCAGAAGCTTCTGCTCAATGTAGTGCCTTTACTCACAGTTATGATCTTGGTTTAAAAAAGCCATTGTGAAAACAAATACTCAAAGGTAACACAAACATAAGGGAAGAGGTAAGGCATTAAACAAAGCTTTAACACCCAACTGGGCGAGCTGTGTGTCAGAACCACTCTGCTACACAGAAAGCTGTTACCAGCACTACCAAAGTTATCTTGAAGGCTGCAGAGGAAACCTCTTCTACAGTTAAATTTGCAGAGTGATGAGCTGCAATTAAGGCCCATACCATCAAGGGAACAAGTCTATGGAAAACAGGACTGAAAAGGACAGTTCAGGTTCATGTACTGAAATAAGTTATTGCATACATGCGAAGATGTATGCATACAGGTCATATGTTTAGTATGACCTGTCAACAACTCAATCAAAGCACCCTGAATACCGCAGCAAAAGGAATCACATCAATACTGTACATAGGCTGTATTTAAAAAATTGCAAAAAACGAATTTGCAAAAAACAAATTTACAAACAAGAAGAATAAAGGAATTCAGATGAAAGAAAAATACCAGAATATTGACATTAGGACTGTTCCATTTCCTCTAACAAACACAAATCTGAAGAGATTCCCAAGCTTTCTCTCAATGCCTGGTCTGCGATCCCATCCAAAACCAATAAAAAAGTTACCAGCTCTTCACTGGACACCATCATTACAGTTTTAAAAGCTATTATGCCAGCTCTTAGAACATCTGAACACATAAAAGCATCCTTTCTTTCGTTTCTATACAACAGACTTGACCAAGTAAGTCATTAGCAGAGACTCCACAATGTTTGTGAAATCTTTGCTTTATAGGTTCACACAACTTCCTGATTACTTTCTCATATTTGCATATTCATTTATCAATTTGTACTCCAGTCCATTCTACCAGGCTTTTCATTTTTGTTCTTATTTGCAATATGCTTCATTCTAATGCTTTCTGAAGAGTTCTTGAACTGGTTAGAAATCCTACGAACAAGAAAGCAGTCAAGAGTTACTTCCATGACCCTGTTCCTTATCTTGCATGGAGGCAGAAAAATACTACACATCCCAAAAGCAAAAATACTCACCATGTTCAATTGCATTCACACGTCTGTTTGTTATTTTAATGGCTTCATCCAAAGTAATGAAGGATGTCTGATGGAAGACAAGACAAATTCCACATTTCCATCAATTCTATACACAAACCAAAATAGCACTTGAAAGCCAAAGCCAAGTCTGTAATGCAGCTTTACATACAGACTCAATTTTTGATAGAAACAGAATTCTTTTTTACTTATGTCAGGAGCACACTGAATACTGCACATATGAGAAGTTACAAATACCAACTCCCCAAAAGTTTCTTTGTACAGCATTAAGTCTAAAGAAGTGTAGTACAGTTCGAAGTACTGAGACTGCTTCCATTTTGGAACAGTGAGAAATCAACAATACGCTTCTTTTTTGATAATTCCCACCAACCTGTAAGGAGGCCAGTTCCACAAGCAGCTCCACAGCTTTGGCATAGTTCCTCTTCAGCTTAGCCAGCTGTTCTCCACCTCTGGCCAAGCCAGTCAATTCATAGCCTGAGGAAAAAAAAAATCAAATATCAAAATCTCAAATAATATTTGCTACTATCGTTACTATGATGTTTTCTTACTAGATAAAAATTAGTACCTTCTGAACTACAGTGATACAAACAGCTCAGCAAGTGTGACAAGCTAAAGCCCCTGTCCATTAATAAGTTGTCTTTATAGTGGTTTATGTTACTATGCATAACTGTTGTGCATGTCTGCAGTAACACCTACCAGTCTCAAAACCTGATAGTTCAAGACAAGCCTTCTCCTCACCTGAAAAACTCACTCATTTAAGAAATTAAAATCCACTATAATCCTTTAATAATCCCTCCATGCCACAGGAACAGAGCAAAGTATCAGTAAGAGGAAATAAGTATACCTATGCCTATGATGTAAACTGACTTACCAGCAAGACATGACAAATATTTTTGTGCTAGCATACAATAGCTGTAAGTACATGTAAGATCGAAAACACTTGTTTTGTACTTACTGTCTCCTCCTTCCTGGTAGTGCTCAAAAACTGGCAGAGTTACACCTGACAAAAGTGAACAAGAATGTGTGTAAGAGACATAAAGGGTTATAGATTTATTAAGTGTAACTCACTTTTACCTGATTTGCTTCTAGTGCATTATGTAAGTGCAGTCTTTTCCAAAATCTTCCTATATAGCTTGGAATGATACAGGCATGCTGGCTCTGACATCTTAAGATGGAACTTCATAATTGTGTCTAGATCTCTGTGACATCAGTACATGAAAAATTCACAGAAGCATTGTGGTTTATTCAGTGTTTAGTTTTATGTTTCTCTTTAGAAATGTATTCCCTATGCTTAAGGAATATTTCAAGCATTCAATCCTGATTTTGCTTTCTTGTTTTCTTCTCAATTATTGATATTTAATTTCCTGAAGCTTATTTAATTTTTGATTCCTAGATTCTTAATCTCCTGGTCTATTTTTCTTTAAAGCTCTATGGAAATCATGCCTTGTCTGAAGATCGAGGAATTGGACTGCAGCTTACAAACTCATTTAATTTTATGAGGGAAATAAAAAAATTATATCCTGTATGTGAAAAAACCCCAGCATATTACAGGTGTTCCCCCTGTTAGATGATTATAAGAAAGACAGAAGAAGAGACAGTGATTGGATACATTCCTGCATATTTCACAGTCTCCTCCCACAATTCCCTTAAGAGTCAAAATACTCATTGTCTGGAAAAGTCACCTGCTACATTGTCTTTTTTAGCTCTTATCTTGACTTGAGCTTTGTTCACATTTTGGATCACAGTGGTACTGTAAGGAACAAAAAACATATCTTAATCAGGAAAATGGTTCATTAAGTCATCACTATATACAAGATCAAGTAGTTATCAAATAGCTGTAAACATCTGGAAATTGTCCTCAGCAAAGTTCTCTATGCAATTCATTGCACAGACTTCGAAGCTAATGCAGAAGCTTTAAAAGAAACAGGCTTCCAGCAATGTTTGTAAATGTAAAAAACACCAAGTTTGTTCAAATGTAACTTTAGAAATGTCTTACAGAAGTACACAAAACATGACTAAAAATTAGCCAGTTTTCTGGCAAATTACTCTAAAATATTTTAATAACATTGAGTTTAATTCACCTGTGAGACTTCTTCCCCGATAAAAGTGTAGGAATTTCAAGGCTTTAATGCAGACCAAGGCCACAACATTTTGTTCTTTTGAGTTTGTATGTACTTGTTCTTTCAGAACATCTATGAGTTTGTTTATCCACTAACTATGAACATATTAACAAACTTAAGCTTCTGCAACAATTCATCATGAAGAATTCTAAAGTATCTTAAGATCTTCCAAGAACAGGTCACTGTAGCCAAATCTTCTACTAAAGTACAGTTTGCTTACAGAGTGGAATCTGACTACTGTTTACAGCTAAACACTGTGACTGGTTGGGACAGGAAACAGCACCATATCCAAGCGAGAGGGCAAAAAGACTTCTCCAGTAGCACACAGATTACAGCTGTGTCTGATCACTTAATTCTTCCCCATTAACCAGCAGTACCATCAGCTGAATCATTAACACTTCCCCAACTTTATTCCACAAGATCTTCACACACTTGAATGAATTACACAAACACTGTAGTTAGAACTGTGATTTATTAAAATACAATTTAAAAACACTCTCCTGGAAGAAAAATATTTGTTTCCCCTCTCAGATACAGCCCTCACTAGGCCTAGTGAGACAAGAGGGCAATGAAGAGGAGGTTAGAACAATGAGTAAAATTACTTTATGACTTACCGGGAGAAAATAACACACATCGTTACATCCGGCCCTCAAATTCACAAGAAAAATCAAAATAACAAATAGTTCAATATCCTGCTATATATCCTCATTTCCTTACATTTTCGATTCCAAGCAGCAAAAAGGAACACCTCAAAGATTTGTAAATAAATTCTGTTATTCCTTCTACTTTGTTTAGCTTCCAAATGGAGTACACATTTTCATCATATAAGTTAACTCTTTCCTGCAGTGACATCTCCCACCTTTACCTAACGGAATTCAGTTCATCCTGTCCTACCCTGTTTCTTTTTAAAGTGAATTTAAGAATTTTCCCATGGGTTAGACATCTACAAGATCAGCAATCCTCACCTGAAATCTCCTGCTGTAAACTTTGCCTCAGCAAGTGAAAAGGCAGCTTCTCTCATCACTTCACCCATCAGCATCTTAGTCTGTTAAAAAAAAAAAAAAAGGCAGCAAATACAAGGCAAATCACCGTTCCTTTACCAGGATATAATTAACAGCGTAAAGAAGAATAAGACATTTGAGGAAGAAATTGCTATTAGTAGAACAGGAACGCACAACTGACAGGACAGGTTCCAAATACATTGATTCAAACGGAGGAAAATTCTCATTTACCTACCTCAATAATTTTCTTAAGGATCTGCCTAAATCGAAGTGTCAAAGCATCAGATTTTTTCTTTAAGAGATTACGACCAGTCTGAGCTCCTTTCAAACGAGCTTTCATGATGGTCTGAGCCCTGTTAAACAAGAATAAATAAAAATGTCCTGCGTCATCTGAAGGGATTAGGAAAAAACTTCCACAAAGTTTGTCCACATGGATATAGGTGAAACTATGAAGCAACCAAGAAATATCAATGCAGTAAAAACAGGATGGCCGCTTCAGGATAGAATTTTATATTCCCATCTAAAATTGGCACTTTATTGTATTTACCTCCGTCAGCAATGAAAATTAAATTCCATCAAAGATCATGGAAAATTGACAATTCATTTTTCAGCGCTTCCACAATAGGAGAATAGTTCTCATTTTCTAATGATTTACAAGTACCAGAAATTCAACTACCCATGGTCAGTGTGACAGTGGTGTTGCTTTTAAGCTCTTTTACTGCTATGTCATCTTCTCAAAATCAGAAAACACAGCAAATTCTTCATCTATGTGATCACAGCTATTGATGCTGTGTTCTGATTTCACAGTGCAAGACGATACAGCAGCCATACATTCTGGCTTAAAGAAAATCAGAAAGCACAATGATTCCATAGCTTCATGTGCCACCCAGGAGATATACAAGCTATTTTAAGACCATAAGAAGTAGCATCAGTTGAAAAGGTCATTAGTAAGCTAGCTGTAGTGTTGTATATCCTCTACTTCCAATAGCATACTTACAGGTTTCTTGCACAGAATTAGGATCTGAAGAAGGATCCAAACCTTGCTTCCCTCTCTAATGTGGGGTGTATTTTAACTTGAAGAATCTTTTTGCTTTAAGTTAAGTAGAATAGCAGGAACTATACAACAAGAGGCACAAGCTGTGCAAACTTAAGCTATCCCTTTGTGCATACAGCCGCTGCACATAAAGGACAATACTCAAGTCACCTCTATGTGAACAGAAGCCCTATAAGCTTCCTCTCTGACCTTGAAAAAGTAAATATAATTAAGATTCTACCTACACAGTGGAATCCATTACTTTCCACATTTACTAGCATGTGATGAGAATAGCTCCATTAGTATCTACCAAACTCTTACATCTGAAACGCACAAATAATTTCTAAAGGTTTATCATTAAAAAAACCACCACAAAGTCAAAGAGTAAAAAGGCAGCTTTGCTTCCACGACAGGCAGGTCTCTGTCACCACCTTGAAGTAACTTGTTCGCCCTGTTCACCACCTGCCAGAGACTGGCTGACTTTCTGGTTCAAGCAAGATTTCACAGGCTCTGAGAGTGCATTGAACAAGTCTCATTTTCTGTCAAGGACACTGAGCAGCTTCTGTAACTGCTGACAACCAGCACAGAAGAGGCCCTCACCTGCAAGCCAATTCATTAAGATTAAAAAAATATAAAGAAACCCACACAAAAAAACCCCACAAAACAAGAATCTTGTGAAATTCTGTCCTGTCAGTTAAAAAAAATAACTGTTATGGAGGCAGGCCATCCTTATTTTATCATCCTAACTTACATTCCTATCAAAACATCAGCCACGCTATTGGTCTACTACCTCATCTGAAACAAAGCTTGTAAATATTAAGCCTTTGTACATTACCACGTTCTTGCCACAATGATATATCATCCCACAAAGCCAGATACCTTTTAAAAGTGATCTGCTTCCTCCTTGGACACATAAACTGAATCGAAAAAGCACTACCAAAAGAGCAGGAGTGAGATCAGATGAATATATGTATGTGACTTATTTCTGAACTAAATTTCCAAGCAGACCCTTTACTATGTAATGTGTTAATCTTTCCATATAAACTCTTATTTCATATGTCCTGAGCACATACATGGGGGAATAATTATTATTTTACATTCAATGATTTCTGTCCTGCAAGGCACCTTTTTATAAAGACTACATGCAGGCATCAACCCAGTTTTATGCAAGAAGATTTGAAACAGCCTGTCACCTTAAGGCAAAGTCTTTCTGTCCTGGAGGGTTCTGAAAAGAAACTGAATAGCATTAAAACAGCAATTTTATTAGCAGGTCAGTTTCACTTGTTTGTGTTCATTCCAGCTTTGGTGGCCTTGAAGATTGTCAGGAGACATCTGACTTCGTGACAAATAGTTTGCTGTCAGGATCTGGAAAATTACTTCTTTGTTCACTGCACATGACACATTTTACTTCCTTCTCTTTTAACACTTTATGGCCAACTTTATGTACAGCACTGTTGTCTAATAAAAAGCTATGGTTCGATTTGCGCATTTTTTTCCGTATACATATATTATACAAATTCCTCCTTTAAAAATAAAGGTTTTTGCAATCGCATAATTTCAAATACCCCCACATCACCACCACTGGAAGCTTGCTTGCGTCCTACCACTGTACCCTGCCATGGCGCTCTCACGGCTGACCGAGCCCGGACCGAGCAGACCTACCTGCGCTCTTTGCACAACACCCAGACAGAGGGAGGGAGACCACCCTCGGGGGCGGCGAGGACAGACCCGCACCCAGGGAGGCGATTCCCAGCGCTGGGCCCCAGCTGGGACAAGAACCCCCCAGAGCCGCTCCGAGCAGTCCCACCGCGGCGCTGACCCGCTCCCGCAGCCGTGCCCGGGGAACCGCACCGGGAGCCCTCACCCCGCTCGCCCCTCAGCGCGCCCTCCCGGCAGACACTCACATCCTGGAGGGGAAGATCTCGATGCGGTCCTTGCCCGACATGATGGCTGCGCGGGACAGCGGGGCCCGCTCCTGGCGTCACCGTTGCTACCGCCGTCACGTGACGCGCCACCGCTGGCTCCGCCCCGCGCCAGGCGGTGCCCCGGCAGATGGAACACCCGGATGCTGACGCAGTCCCCTCTCGCCCCGCCTACGAGTCTCCTTCCGGTCACGTGCCCCCAGGGACGGGCAGGAAGAAGCGCAATTGGCTCTTGGTCCTGTTTGTGGCCCCCGGAGGTCTCCGACTCTGTTTTGCGTTGCCAGTCCTTGGGAGGCGCTCTAGCACAGGGCGGCCTTCTGCCTCGGTTTGAGACTCTATGGTCGTTGGGGGAAGCAGTGCTGGCCTATCGTGTGCGTAGGCGCGGGAGCAGGGTGGGCTGACGCTTGCGCAGTGAGGTGTTGGTGATAGTGGCCTGGCGCACGCTGAGGCAGGAGCGGGACCAGCGCGAGACCCCGGGCCGCGAGCTCAGAGCGGGACCCCTCGACCGTTGCCAGGTAGTGGCGGCACTCCCGCGGCGCCCTGGGGCCGGGTCGAGCTTGGCCTCGCCTGGCCTGATCCCGCTTAGCCTCGCCTCCTTCCGGCAGGGACCGCGCTGTCAGGGGCACCCGGCGCGGCTCGGGGCTGGGCCCGAGCGCATGGGCCCGGGCTGGGCGGGAAGGATCGGTGCCGCAGCTGCGAGCTTTCCAGCCGGCGTGACCGCCCTCCCGGGAGGGTGGCGGGGGTAGCTGGCTCTCTTGCTGTGGTAGAGATGGGCTGTTCTCGGCTCGCCAGCGGCTATGGGCTGCCTTTAGGGCCGGCGCGCCGCTCTGCAGCCGTGGCTGGGCATTGCCTGTGTCAGCGGTGTCCCAGCGGCAGGAAGCGTGAGTCGCTGGTCAGAAGTTCCTCCATGTTCGTCAATTTACGCAGAGACCAGTGCAGCAGCGGGGATCTAAAGCTTTGCTGAGGCGTTTTAGCGTCTTGGAGAGAGGATTTCCAGCATGGCGCTGTGGGCACCATGTGTTGCTCCCGAGAGTCTTTCACAGAAAGACAGAATAAAAAGCTGTGTCTGTGGAGAGGGGAGTAAAATGCTGTGTGTAAAGAACGGTGGTTGTCCATTCTTGCTTGTTGTCGCTTGTTGCTTTGCAGTCAGTCTTTATTATGTATCCTGTGAGCAGACATGTAGCTGAACTGCATGAAGTGGACTAGAAAACAGAGCAGTAAAGTTTTTATTTTTAACCTTAGGAGTTATTTATTCAGCTTCAAGTTACATGAAACCTTTAGAGGACTTTTTATAATCCTTTACCAGCCTCTATTACCCTTTTCTGAAAGTTAAGAATGGAAATAAGGGTGGACAAAGTCTTTTGAATTGTGTACATAGCACTTGGCATTACCATCTTACTCTCTTTTTCAGTTCTTTTATAGCTAGGAAGCATTAGCACTGCTGTAACGAGCAAGAATAAAACTTCAAGTTGGTGCATGAAACGAGTCTACTGAAGGAGTGACACGTTTGACTTGGCACCTGAGACTTCTGCTTCCGTAGGAAACTGTAGGAAACTTCTAGGCACAGACAAAAGGAATCAGACTAACGTGGTTAGCAATGACGAGTATGTGGATCCATCATCAGGAAAATGAAGCCATTTAAGCATTTCTTCCTATCACTGTGTGATTATGAAGCACTGTTTTACACTTTTAAAATATATGTGAATTAATAATGTTTTGGTTTTCAGGTGTGTTTTTTTTTCTTCCTGACTAGCAATATATTGGGGGGTGCGTTTTTATTTTTTAGTGCTTCAGATGTTTCAGGCCAGATCTGTCTTCTGATTATTGCCTTTGCTTCTTTGCTGACAGCTGGCAAAGCAAAGACCTTCTGGAGAAGGTCTTGCAGGATTGTTCTAAAAATCTTGTGTTGAATTTAGAAAGTCATCTTGAGTATAGAATCTGCTCTTAGTACGACAGAAGCTTCACTCTACCTCTTTGTTTTCTCAGCCTCTTGCACGCCATCTTATTAAAGCATCCTAGAATGGTTTGGGTTGGAAGGGACCTTAAGATTATCTAGTTCCAAGCCCCTGCCATGGGCAAGGTCACCTTCCACTACACCAGGATGTTCAAACCCCATCCAGCCTGGCTGTGAACACTACCAGGGATGGGGCACTCGTGGCAAGCAAGTACCATTGGGAGCACTGCAGGCTTCTTCTCTCCCATGTTCTCTTGTTAAAATCTGATTTAAAATTTTGCACAGCCTCGTGAATTTAAGGAATGCAAGGTGTGCAGTGCCACCTTTTCACCACTTGAAGTCTCTGCGCTACAGTGTGCTATGTGTAGGTAGTACAACAGTTGAAGTCGATAATGTCTGGGTAGCTAGCTCTACTTTCAGTGCAAAAAATCAGCATCTTATCAAATGTTCATAGTACTGCTGAAATACTAGTTAATTTATTGTTTATGAAGTTCAACAAAGCGAAGTGCAGGGTCCTGCATCTGGGTTGGGTCCATCCCTGGCACAGCTACAGGTTGGGTGGAGAAGTTATTCAAAGCAGCCCTGTGGAGAAGGACATAGGGATGTTGGTCGGCAGGAAACTGAACATGAGCCAGCTTCAGTGTGTGGTCACAGCCCAGAAACCAACAGTATCTTGGGCTGCATCAAAAGGAGCGTGACCAGGTCAAAGAAGGTGACCCTGCCCCTCTGCTCTGTTCTCATTGGACATCACTTGGAGTATTGTGTGCAGTTCTGATGTCCTCAACATAAAAAGGACATGAAGCTGTTGGAACAAGTCCAGAGGAGAGCCACGAGGATGATCAGGGGACTGGAGCACCTCCTGTGTGAAGACAGGCTGAGAAAGTTGGAGCTGTTCAGCCTGAAGAAAAGAAGGCTGCGTGGAGACCTCATAGCAGCCTTCCAGTATCTGAAGGGGACCTAATGCCAAACAGGGACTCTTCTTCAGGGACTGTAGCAATAGAACAAGGGGTAATGGGTTTAAACAGGGGAAGTTCAAGTTAGATATAAGAGAGAAGCTTCTTACCATGAAAGTGGTGAGGCACTGGAACAGGTTGCCCCAAGAAGTGGTAAATGCTCCATCCCTGGCAGTGTTCAAGGCCAGGTTGGACAGGGCCTTGGACGGCGTGGTTTAGTGTGAGGCATCCCTGCCCATGGCAGGGGGTTTGGAGCTACATAAGCTTAAGGTCCTTTCCAACCCAAACCATTCTATGATTAATTTCTGTTAAAACCAAGGTTTGAATTGCACAAGCCTTATTGTAATTTTTATTGTAATTTTTTGTGCCAGTATTCCTCTCTGTCCTCACCAGTCCTTGCTGATTTTTTTTACTGTGTTTGTAGGAGAAGGCAGTGATGTGCTGTGAAATAAAATCTTTGTTTCTTCTCAAATTCCAGAATGCCAGGACTAAGCTGTAGATTCTACCAGCATAAATTTCCAGAGGTGGAAGATGTAGTGATGGTCAATGTTCGGTCAATTGCTGAAATGGGAGCCTACGTCAGCCTGCTGGAGTACAACAACATTGAGGGCATGATCCTTCTCAGTGAGCTTTCCAGAAGACGTATTCGTTCCATAAACAAACTCATCCGCATCGGGAGGAATGAATGTGTCGTGGTCATAAGAGTTGACAAAGAGAAAGGTATTTGGGGGTATTGTGGGCAGTATCAAAATTGAATTCATAGAGAACAGTGCAGATAAACTAGGCAGCTTAGCTGTTCTTTGGTTTTGTGAGGGATTCTGGTTTTTAAGGTGCTTAAGCAAAATGAGTCATCGTTGTGCCATCTTCCATTTCTCTGTATCCATTGGTAATTGGGTTAATGAAGGTCAATTGTATCAGTAAATATTTGCTTATGTGGGTCCTCAGCAGCTCTGTGTTTGGTCAACAAACCATAGTGAAGTGGAATTTTTTGTAATATCTATGTAGATTTTCTAAGTCTTAACTGAAGAGAGGGATTATCTGATATAGAGATGAAAATCTAAGTGGTGAGCATTCAATGTTCACAGTTCGTCCTGTTCATTCACAAGTCTTTAATCTTGGCTATAAATGCTTAGATGACATGTATGTAATTGTACCACATGAATTGTGTAGGTTACAAGTTGACATTGCACAGGCAACTTTGTCATTGTCTGTCTTCTGAATGTTTGAATCTTTTACTCTAAAGGGTTTTTTTAATATATTTTCTATTTAGAACTTGTTGGATTTTGCTAATACTGTTCCACGCAGTCTTTAAAATCTATAACCAGGTATAAAGAAATAATAAAAATAAGCACTGAGCACATCTCCTAGAAACCTGACTGTTGGTATGATATTCCTCAAGTGATACGTTTTTCTAGAATACTTCAGAAACTGCAGTTAACTCTTGAGATTAAGTGATGACAGGATAAAAAAAAAACAGCAAAGAAAGACAAGAAACTTTTTTTCAGATAGATCTGAAGTGAAAGAAGTTTCTCAGCATCTCTAGTGAAAGAATAATTCCTCTTACAAATTAATCAGAAAAACACATCTGGAATTCATATCGTAGTTTTTTATTGAATCTTTGTGGGAGCTTGTAGTTTGTGAGAAGTAGGTGGAGGCCTTTTCAAATTTGCTAAGAGATGGTTCAGAGAGCTTAATATCCTAATTTGGATCATAATTTGATCAAATTAAGGCTTCATTTTGTTACTTTCTGCAGCAGCATAAAGAGGTAATGTATGCAAGGGGCAAATCCTGAGCCAGAGTGTTTGTCCTTTAATGCGTTTTGCTTGAAGCAGTTAAACTTAGTTTGCACAATGCCTGACACTTTTAAAATGGTTTTCCCCAAAAGGTTATATCGACCTGTCAAAAAGAAGAGTTTCTCCAGAGGAGGCAATCAAATGTGAAGACAAATTCACAAAATCAAAGACTGTAAGTTGCTTTGCTATATTCAGGCACTGTGTATTTCCGGCTTCTTTGCTGAGCAACCAAAATGCACAGATGTAAGATAAGATGAAAATAAAGTATTGTTCTCATGTGTTGGGCATACTCTCATTTTCATTTACCCATGCAAATGTATTTAACCAGTTCATCTCTCCATGAGTACTCTGGTAAACTGCTGCTTCATTAATGAATAGATCAAGTAAGACATTAGTTGAAAATTTGGGATGTAAAGGGATGTATTAAAATGATCAGAAATCCAAAGTATGTGCTGGTTTAGCACAGTGGACATCTTTTAGTGAAAAGTCATGCAGGTAGCTTAAAGTATTGACTACCACCCTTACTACTGTCTTACACTTCCAAGCAGAAGTCTTATCATTTAAATACGATTTTTATTCTAAATTTTTGCCTGGTTTTGGTTTTTGTTTTGGCTTTTTTAACACTCCTTTTGTGTTTCAGGTTTACAGCATCCTTCGCCACGTTGCTGAAGTCTTAGAATACACTAAGGATGAGCAGCTTGAGAGTCTGTTCCAGAGAACTGCCTGGGTATTTGATGACAAGTACAAAAGACCAGGATATGGTGCTTATGATGCATTCAAGCATGCAGTCTCGTAAGGATATCTTCTCTACTTCCAGGGGCTTATTTTAAATTGCAGATATATATTTATTGAAATAGATCCATCACAATGTTTTTTTTGCTTTTGGGGGTTTGTTTTTGTGGTGGTGTTTATGATTCTTTTTTTGCTTGGGTTTTTTTGTGTTTTTTTTTTTCTGGAGTCAGTATGTAAAACATAGTGGTCAAATGACCTAGTAAATCATGACATCAGTCTTCCAGTTGCTTAGGGTGTAGGTTTTCTGTCTTAATGCTGTCTTCAAGTTCCTAGTGCTCTTGAGAAAGAAGGTTCAAAGTTGACTTGGTTTTATTAGTCTTTGAGTCTGCCACTTTGCATGTCAAGTTTTTTAAAAGCAATAAATGAATGTGATGTGGTGAAACACTGAGGCATTGGTGAATAATATGTTTTAAGCATAAAAGAAATGTGATTACAAATACTGGAGTCATTTTGATTGCTACAGGTGAGCCTGTGGCATTTGTTGAAGAAACAGCACTGAACTTGGTTGTCTGTCAGAGTTTGGCTATCCTTAGTCCCAGGCAGAGACTAACAGAAATATCTTGCTGTGTCTGAAGATAGTTCTACTCAAGCTGACTGTCACCTTCCACTGCACAGGAAGAGTTTTTATTTTTTAAATGCAGCAAGCTGGCTTGTTACTTCTCTACACTTCCAAACTTAAAGAATGGGATCATGAATTTAGAAATGGAATTATGAACATTATTATTATTATTATGAAATTGTGATGCTAACGGGCTATGCACTGAGATATATGGCTTGTTTGGGTTTTTTTATGGAGTCTGATATTTTAGTTTGCTCTCAGAATTAACCCATTTGGTTTCCCTCTAAAGATTTCTAGCGTGTTGGTACATCTAGTCTAGGTCATGTTTGCTAAGAAAGGTTGGAGCATATGATCCTTGAGGTCCCTTTCGACCTGATATTCTATGAATCTAGTGTGAAATTGGTGGTCAAAAAATACATTTTTCTCTCTTTTGCTCTTATGGCGCATAAACTTGAGTGAAGAATGTGAGTTGGACACTAGATGGCAGTAGCAAAATTTTATGATTTCTCAGGATTTCAAGAAGCAGGGCACTTGATAGCATGTTGACAGACTTAAAACCATCCTTGTGTTTTTGGGAAAGAGACAACTTGTACTTTCATTTAGACTGAATGTGTTCTGTTTTACAGAATAACAATTATTTCCTAATAATAGCAAATTTACTGGTAAAGGGCAAATCTGGGCATATTGCTGCAGAAGGAATTCCTGATCTTTCTGTAATTGTTAAATACTTACTTAAACACCTGCATAATAGAAGAACAAAAACTGTAGTTACACTGGCTGTTTAAACTTCTCTCTAACTTGAAAAAATTCCTGAACACACGTGACATTTGTTGCTCATCTGCTGTTCAGGTTGGAGCACAAACGTGTTTCCTCCAGTAATGCCTTAAGATTTCTGACAATGGACTGCAGCTTTTATTTGCTCTCGTGTTCCTATACCCAAGCTATATTTATAATGCTCACGAAAGTAACTCAAAGATTTAACAGGATAGATTGTAAATGAAGAAGCAGAATTTGCATGTTCAATAAATCACTTCGGCTATGCAGGTTCATATTTTGATGCGTAAAACCTGTCATATTTCTGGGTTCGCTTTGCTTTTTTTTGGCCCTTCTGCTATCTATATTTGGTATATAAAATCATGAAAGATAATGTTTTATTAGCAGCAGAAACCAAGCTCCAATATTGCCTCTGTTTTTTTGGGCCATTTCAGTTCATGTTTGCCTGCTAGTAGAAGTATGGGTGGTCTGGTATTGTTTTTCAGAGAACTGCAGCTCTTGTCTCTGAAAAACAAGAAGAGTTTTTGTGAGGAGCTCTATGGTTATGTTTCAGATATATTTTGGTTAAAATTAATACAGCAGTAGAAAACTGACGCCACTTCTGCAAACAAGAGCTGCTAATTTATATTGGTAAGCAGCAGAGGCATTTGCCCCTTGTAATCTCTGGATTTTAAACTATTAGCTTGTGATTTAAAAAACCTGTATCCTTTCTTTGGCCAAGAATTTAGGCAGCAGGTAAGTGTCTGTGATCCAGCAGGTTATTTTGCCGAATGGCAAAAATCTTGCATTTGAATGAAATGCTGAAACGATCGAAAAACCTCAGATTCCTAACAGATTCTTTTTCATGTGATAGAGGTTTATCTTCACATTGGAAGGAACATAAATGCAAGGCAACTAGGTATTTGTCTCATTCTGTGTATTGTATATAGACAGAAGTCATTCCTCTTGATTGAAAAATAAAAAATCTTTCAGGTCTCTTCTTCCAGGAACAGATCGAGTAAACCACTTACCTGCTTTGTTAAATGCTTCCAGTATAGAAGTAGTACCAAAAGTTAATGTGTTGCATTCCACTTCAGTATGACTTCTGTAACGTTGCTTTGCTTGGCTCAGAGACCCTGCAATCCTGGATAGCCTAGATCTAACAGAGGAAGAGAGACGTGTATTGATTGACAATATTAACAGACGTCTGACACCTCAAGCTGTCAAAATCCGAGCTGGTGAGTTCTTTCCAGATGTTAATTGAACACATGTTGACCCTTAAGTCAAACCACATAGTGGTTTGTAATGTTGATATTTGAGTGGAACTGCTCAGAATTAAGACACCTTAATCAAGGATTGCTTGCAAAATGTCCATCTATGTTCTGTCCCAAAGTGCAAGGTGGTTTGACTTTTATTTTTTTTCCTCCTTAACTGCAGATTCCTTGGTAGACAAAGTAGTTATCCTGATATATAATACAGTCTGTCATCTTGCACTGGCACACAGTGAATTTAGATATTTTATAGTTATTACTGCATCCACAGTACTCTTTTTCATTATTCAGGTCTTAAATTTGTTGGTCCCCTAACAGAATGATTGATTTCTGTCAGCATGGCTACAACAGACGTCATAGCCACTTGTCCATGAACATGTGAAAATAGTCTACACAGTATTCTCTGTGTAGCTTAGTCTTGCACCATTGTTACATGTGTAAATAAGTCTTTGTCCCTAAACTAATCAGGTTATTACAGATATGGCCAGCATTAGTCTGTGCTTTAATTTCCAAACATCTACAAAATGTTTTACAAGGTGTATCTGCAAAAAGGTAACTAACATTACTAATTACTGTTTTAATTATATATTAATATAATTTACCTTAAAAAGAATCAAAAATCCAGTGCTCCTCAAGTGCTGACTCTGTGCCTCTGTTTTAGTTGCTGACAGAATTATGTGAATCTGTGGATGTGCTCTTTTTTCAAGGTTCCTTTTTCCTGATCTTTAATTTTTTCTGGTATTTATTGCTTTTGTATCTTCATCTCTCTATGTGAAATACATAATTCCTGAGGAATTTATTGGGTGAGGGGTAGGTGAAGGTGGGCATTAATTCCACATCTTGGCTTTTCCAAGCACAATGTAAAATGTAGTGTGTCTAAAGAATTTATAAAGTCTTTTCACCTCAACTTGCAAGTCAAGAAAGTGAAATACCTTCCTCAGCTTTGGGAGCTACTGAGGCTCTCATTGTGAATAAACACTGGATGCTAAAAAGCTTTATCCAAGCTTACGTTAAAAAACTTTAAGGATTCTATAGCTTTTGGTAACTTTTTATTATTAGTTTTATGTATTTATTAAGTTTTATTATTTATGTTCGTCTGTCCTAGATATTGAGGTGGCCTGTTATGGTTATGAAGGCATAGATGCAGTAAAAGAAGCTTTGAGAGCAGGATTGAACTGTTCGACGGAGAATATGCCCATTAAAGTAAGTGTCTGTTTTAGCAGTGAAATCAAAAGCTGTTTTCTAATGCCTTCAGGTACTAGTAGCATGCAGTTGCCATTGTCACAATCACATAACTGAGGCTGAGAAGCCATGTACCTGCTTCTTGATTCTTCTCTAGCAGGTCTGTAGTGTACTTCCTATCAGCTGTGTGCTGACAGTTGTTCCTGTGGCTGTGCTGTGGCTTCCCAAGTTCTAGAAGCTGTATTTATTCTGTTCACAGAATCCTTAAGGTTGAAAGGGACCTCTGGAGATCATCTAGTCTAAGCCCCTTGCCAATGCATTTGTTCAATTTATTCAAGCCTAGTATTTGCACTGTGCATACACACTGTTCCTTAATGCAGCCTTAGGTAGGGAGCAATAGATTTTAATTTCAGGTACAAGATTATGTAAGAACAGAAGAAACATATGAAAATTCTTATATGTTTGACTGTTGGTAGAATGGCTACGGTACCGAGGCCTAGTTCTTCTTCCCCAACAATTTCAGGGTACTGATTGTATTACTGAATAAGTGTTTTCAAAAAAACTTGAAAGAGCTTCCTTCTTTGAAAATTATTTCTTATGTTTGTTTCTTTTAACAAAAGGAAAAGTTTCCTTATTCAGTCATCTTTTTTTACTGGGTGCAATTGAAAAATTATTATAGGCTGTTTTACTGATCTGCAAAGTGGATATTCTTTCTGCTTAACAATATTTGTCTAAATAAACACACCATGTAAAAATACCTGATGCTGATACTGGGAATCAGGCAGGCTGTGCAACATTTCCGTGTCTGCTATTTCACTCCATGTTGTTTATGCTTCTAGAAAGGGTTTTTCTAATGGGAAAATGTTTTTTCTTCTGTGAATTGTACATTCAGAAAAGTGTTGCTTGCTTTGTTTTTGGTGTTTTTTCTCTGGTTTTATTACTGAATTTGCTTTTTAATTCCTCTCCCCCAAATCCATACAATGTGATAGATTAATCTGATAGCCCCTCCTCGTTATGTGATGACTACTACAACACTGGAGAGAACTGAAGGACTGTCTGTTCTGAATCAGGCCATGGCTGTAATTAAAGAAAAAATTGAGGAGAAGAGAGGAGTCTTTAATGTGCAGATGGAGGTGAGAACACATTTCATTCTAAAGTTTTACTTTTTTAGCATTTTTAAAGTAGAGCAAGACCAGTACTGCTAGGAGAAATTTTAGCAAAAAGGTTTTAAAAAAACGTGAACTTTGCATTCTTTAAACAAATGGCAAAAAAAAATAATCTCATTTTCCTCGGTTTATTGTGTGACTTTAGTATATATTTTATCTCTGGCTCCTCATGTAGAATCAGAGTCTACAAATATGTATATGAAGTTTTCTTTATGACAGTTTACCATGTGTTCTGGTTTGTTTTTGTTTTTTTCAGCCTAAGGTGGTTACTGACACAGATGAGACTGAGCTTGCAAGGCAGTTAGAAAGACTGGAGAGGGAAAATGCTGAAGTGGATGGGGATGATGATGCTGAGGAAATGGAAGCTAAAACTGAAGACTAAATGTTCTGGAACATTTGGAAGAGAGACCATATGACAAATTAGAGACCCTATTGCAAACACTCTGGACTAAATGTTTCCAGTATTGAAAACTTCAAATGCAAATACTTGAAGTGTTTTCTGTTTTAAAAAGACCAAAATGTAAAAGGCTCTTCTAACTAACATGTGATGCAGCAACTTACAGAAATTGAATCTTTTGAAAGGCGGGTGCCTAGTCAAATTCAAGACACAGATCTGGCCAGGAGGTTGCCCACCCCATGGCTAACATTTTCATCACAATTCCTAACTGGTGACTACAGCTCAGTGCATCTGTTAATGAAATTTCCTGGGAGCACCAAAACCAAGTGAGCTGAACAGTTCTATACAGAATGTGTTTGAGCAAATAGTCAATAAATTTGGGCTATGTAACTCCAAGAATTTTTTTTTTTTTCCTTTGTCACATGGCTTAGAGTGGTGTGAATGTAAAACCTGGAAGGGTATGACCAGCAGTGATTCCCCTGTAACAGTCAAACAGCTTTCTTTTGTTTGTTTTAAATCAAGCCAAGAATGAGTGTAACAGAATGTTTCTCTTGCAAGTTTGTTAATGCAGACTTGTTTAAAAGAACATTTCCTCTCTTTACCATCTGCAGTTAAGGACTGAGGACTTGGAAGCTTTAAAAATAACTTGTTAACCATTCCAATAAACATAGCTGATAAGTGAAAAATTACATGAAGTTGTACTTTTCTCCTACAGGTGAATATAGCAGGAGCTTTAATGAACTTGCTTATACTTCAAAAAAAGCTGTACTGTCCTGTAAGCTCACTGTTGAATGACCTTAATTTCTGCCCACCCTAACTCTGCTTTACACTGTACTGAGCTGTTCACTTTAGAGGCAACCTGTTTATCTTCTCTGAAGAGAGAAACAAGATGTGCTTTCCATGTTGGAGTATAAAAATTAAAAGTCCTGTTTCCTTGTCTGTGAGAATGGGCAGGTGGAAGGAGATCGTTTTTGTAAACCAAAAAGGAACCTTTCCAATTGCCACATTTTTAAATATATCTTTTTTTATTGTTGTGTTGCACATCGCCCATCCCATTTTTTCTTAATATTTTGTGCTGCTAAAGTTAAAGTGCATGGAGAATGAGGCTTTGAGCCTTAACTAGGAATCCTTAATACTGCCACAGTACGAACAATATCGTTGCTATATGGCATTGCCACAAAAGGCATTCATAAATGGGTATGCATCGCAATTCATGCTTGATTATTAGGGTTGGCTACATGTAAACTCTGATAGTAATGCAAAGCTAAGAAGGTTAAATAATTTCTTTACAGAATGTAAGAAAATATCCAGATGTGTCACAGCAAAATGAAGAAATAATATACTTTTACAGTTATTTTCTCAAAGTGTTGCCTTTTCAGAAGCTGCTCATGACAGTCTTGTAATGGCTTGAAATTGTGATGTCAGTTTCCTGTTTGAGCAGCTCTTCCACCTCTGCCCATTCACTAGAAGTGTTTTGAATGCCATTAAACACAGTATGTGAATACTTAGACTGAAGAACAAAGCATTTAAAAACTTAGTCACCATGGGATCTCTATGTCAAAGTAATGCTGTAAAGGAAAGCACTGAAAAGTGAGCCACGCCTGCTATTTCCTTGGAGTGCTATCAAGGTGTTAAGATTAGTATCATCTCTGTTGATGTTATGTTACACAGCTGTTTTGGTATGTTACCAGGTGAGAGTTGTTTCTGTCAGTAACTTAGGACAAAGTTTGCTGGACTTTTTTGAAAGTTTGCTGAACAGTGGTTTCAGGAGCTTTTCTAATTGGAGCTCAGTGTGCTGGTGAGCATGGTTTTGTGTCAATTTTGAGTGCCTGAAAAAATGACCAGAATGGTGAGGATGGTAACAAAGCAGCTGAAGATAAATGCATGTCAGTCACTTGTTACCCTGGCAGATAAAACCAGGCTCTCCTATTGCCTGAACACATTTTAACCAAGAAGCTTAAAAGATGCAAGGCAACTTAGTGGATATTTCTCATGAGTTGCCGTAGGTGGAAGGAGGAGGTCTAAGGTGGCTGCTTTTGGGGAGGTGTAAGGGAGCACTGAACCTGTGAAGCTCAAGCTGGGCCTCAGCTGTGCTGCATCTGTTGCTGTAGCCCATGACTTAAGAATCTTTAGAAGTTCCTGAGATGATACCTTCTGCCTCAACCAGTCTATTTGGTATGTGTGCAACTGCATTTGCTTACCAGTTGCTTTAAAATAAGGGTTGTGGATTTTGCGTGAATGCCTTTGCTGAAGCAAGGTAGTATGTTCCTGCTGTGCGTTAGAAACTGTGCTGTTTACTCAATTGTAATTGCAAGGCCAAAATCTCCACTAGCACTCATGTAGTCAACTGAAGGGAAAGGCAGAGGTGTAACTGCAGACAGGGCTTGGCCTGATGTATTAATTGTAAGGATCTCAGCATGGTTTTCATATCCCAAATGAATTTTGTAAGATTGGCAGCTTGGAAACAGTTTTACTTATAACATCTGATAAGGACTCATTAATACAAAAAAAGCCCCGACCAATCAGGGGTACCAGCTCAGGTCAGACACACAGCCCTGTAGTCTGTTCCTGATGAGGGCTGCTAAAAAAGGGGTGCCCTGCTTTCTTGGGGCTGTTGTGATTTGTTAGGCTTTTAACCCAGTGACAATTCCTTGCTGTTTTCTTTCCAATTCTGGCTCTCAGGTGGTTTTTTAGATGTAGTGGAGTTGGCATGTTGTTCTTTATAGCGGAATCTGCACTTCAGTATTAAATTTCTGATAGCTTCTTGTTCCAGTCTAGACAGTTAAACAACTGTTTTCAAACAGTGCCAGCTTTCTATGTGTCCTGCTGTTATGTCAGAATTCTTTTGAACAGTTGTCATCTTTCATTTTTATCTAGAACTATTTTGTCATTCCTCATTTTGGTGTGGTTTTTCATCTTTTTTCATCCCTAATCCTACACCAGGGGGCAAAATCTTAAGAAACTGCCTTGAAAAAGCTGAGTATATGTAATCGCCCATGTGACACAATGATACATGATGGGCTTTGCAGAGCATGGGATGGGGTTGGCCTGTGGGCAGGTTCTCTTCATCAGCTGTTTGTAGCTTCTTGAAGAGTCCCTGGACGTGGGGGTACCAGCAATGCCTGTCAGGTCACCCAGCTGAAATAGTGCACTTGGAGGTGGCTACTCCTGCCCTTCCCTCTAACTGTGAATACTATCCTGCGGTCCTGAAGCCTGCAGCTGTCTCTTCCAGGCCATTCCTAAGATCCTAAAGCATATATAGTATTCTGGGGACACTGAATGGAAGAAAATGTCAAGCACTCAGCTCTGCTCTTTTATTAAAACACTGCACTGATGTGTAAGAAGCATTCTAAAATGGATCTGATGAACCAGATACTCCCTTCAATGAGTTTCCAGTCCTACAGGAGACTTGATACAGAGCTCCTAGGTTTATACGGATGGAATCATGTCCTTTCCCACCAGAAGATTTCAATACCAGAACTTACCTTCCCAGCGCATGTGTGGAAACAGCAGCCCAGATCTACTGACTCATTTTTCACTATCTGACCCTGAAAGATATGTATTTACTCAGCCTCAGGAAAGAGAATAGGGGCAGTTTGTTAGCCATGATTAACTACAGAATGAGACAAGGGAAAGGGGGTGTGTGTATGATAAATATTCAGAGAATTGAAGAAATACTTTGAGGTATTGAAGAAAGTGAAGGCTGTAGATTATAAGTAGTTGATGCAAAACCTTTTGCTTAATGAGCAGCTACAGCAGCATTTGCTTTACCATTCACCAGCAGTCTGACAATAAAACTCTTTGTTGTTAATGGTAATTTTCCCAGGATCCATCTGCAGGGTTGTGGGTGGTCTGCGTGCTGGAGAAAAAGCTCACTAGGATCTTGGGTGAGGACTGGTTGTGGTGCAATGCTGAGATCACTGACTGAGCAAGAGCGCCCTGCAGGCTTCTGCGTGTCCTCACTAGCATGAAATTATCTCGCCCACCTTGTTATAAATTGCCTGCAGTAACAAGCTTGAACAATGTGAAGTCAAACCTCAAATACTGAATGGAGGAACACTCTATTCCTGGAGCTGGCTATATAAAAAAGTACATGTCTAGTGCATGTAGCAATAATGTCTCTTGTGTACCTAGACTCAAGTTTTCTTCTTTTTTTCTCAAGTTAAATTCTGATGCGGAGAACACTGTGAGCTGAAATTAATATTCTTTTTTCCTGCTGACTGCAGTGGGGTTTTTCCCAAGACTCTGCTTCTGAGTACAGCTTTTTATTTACAAGTATATTTATGTATTTACACCAGGACAGAGATTATTTTTTGAACTGAAAGAAATACACTCAGTTCTTCCTCTGCTTTATTTTAAGGGCACAATAATATATAAAAAATATAAATGGGAAATTTGTATCTTTGAAAATACTACATACCTACAGCAAAAAAATACTCCTCTAGGTGTTCTGTTAAACTTACTGTACTTACACTAGGTGGACTGAAGAACAAACACAACTGGGATATGACTTACGCAGCCAGTTGCCTCGTGGCTGCCTGCTTTCTCTAAAGTGGTGAAGGGAGTACAGTGGAAGCTACACAGGTAACTTCCATTCCACATGGGACGGCTGCTTTTGAAGTCTGGGCCAGTATGCTTTCTCTTTATACAGCAGTTGATTTCTGGAACTTCAAGTAGTGTTCAGTTACCTATTGTCTTTCTCATGATCTCTGCAGGACTGTTCTCTGGGTTGTCTCCCGTACATTGGCAGATTTGGATTCTTCAGGGCTTTGTTCTTCCATACTAAAAGTGATAAAAAATATAAAAATAAAGAAATTATTAGCTTATTCCTTTCCTTGGTACATGAAAGCAGTAGTTAGATCTGGTGTGCAAAGACTGAGAGACATTTGAGTCACTTTATCTTGCTGAACTTTGAACACTTTTTACATAGCAACGACTGCTTTTGTTTATTTGTTACCATCTACATCATGTTTCTTATCACAGCCGCTAGCTCTGCCCACATATATCCCTTAGATTTTGATACAAGTCAGGGAATGCTAACATTACAGTGAAGACTGTTACTCCTGCACAGGTGGTACTGATTGCTTGAAATACCAATACTGGTTTATTTCATCAGGACAAGATCTGCTAGATCTGTCAAACAGATTTATCATGGCCAAAGTCTTCAAAAATGCAGTAAATATCTACACCCGTATTCAGACACACAAAAGGCACTCTGTTTCAGAGGTGCCTAGGAGTTGCAAGAGGTCACTGCATGATGTTCATTGATCAGACTGCTTTACAAAAAGCCCAAATAGTTGCTTAGGTAGGGATTTAAGGTGTTAACTTGGGAATCTTAGGGTTTGTGCCCAGAAGTCATTGGAAGCAGAGTGGTGCTTTGGAACTTCTTTAGTAAGATGAATTTCTAGCAAAAAAAAAATATTTTAAGGTTTGTAAGAGTCTCCCTGTAATCGTAATATGTTACATTTAAGGTGTTCCGTAGGAGCCTATGAGGATAAATTTACAAGATGAGAAATTTTGAGTGGTAGACTTAATTAGTCTGAAGTTTTGAGGCGTGTGATTTTATGATTCTGCTTCTCCTTCCCATGCAATACCTGGTTTGTCATCATGTGGCTACTTATATTGGCCAACTCACTCAGTGGTGGGTTTTGCTATACCGAAGTCTGTGAAATTCTGAGATCCTTTTTAGACTTTCCTTTGTTTCACTTCCCAGAGGGCAGGTAACGTATCAGAGCCAGCTCACTGTTTAACTGATGTCTCATAGGTAGGAAGAGAGGGAGAAAAAAACAGGGAAGGGAGACTGCGTCACATTAGAGGAGGAGGGTAGCAAAGAGAAATGAGCTTTCTTAAACAAATCGCAGGCAGAGATACACGGTGCCAGGACTTGGGCGCTTCTCGGCAGGGGCTCGGCTCTCTTCACTGCTGGCCACCATGCAGGAGGCAGCAGGAGTGCTGAAGGAGGGCTTCCTCGTCAAACGGGTGAGTGTATCCGTTCTCTTCCGTGGAGATCTGCTCCAGCGTGGAAGCAGCCCCTGAGCAGGAACTGGATTGAGCCAGGGCTCGTGGCAACACAGCCACGGGGCACTGGGTATGAGGGGCTCCTGCCTGCTCCTGGGAGAGGAGATCCTTCAGGTTTGTACAGGCGCCGGCTGGGGGAGCTACACGAACTGCAGGTGCTCACTAACTTCCCTCGAGTTTCCTTGTGTTGGCTCTGTATTTACTCAGGGGAAAGTGAATTTGCCATCAGCATTACTCAGGAATCAGAATGCCATTGTGTCTGTGCCTCTGCAAGGTGCACATGAAAAACTACCAGCAAATGGCTACGTGGCAGCAGTGGAAGAGGACATAGGAGGATGGAGAGAGGGAAGGTGTTTGTGCCTTTAGTGACCCAGCTGAGCCGTGTTTCCCATTTCGTGCCAGGGGATGGAGAGCAGGCTATTCTATTTGAAGGGGATCAGAGCAATGGAAGCATAGAAGTGTGTTTGAAATAACTTCTTTTTACCACATCCCTCAAACTGCACTGTAAGAAAATTTTAGCCAAAGCATGAGAAAAAGAGCTGAAAGATGGTGTCACACGTTTCAGACTTCTCCCTGCAGGACCATCTCAGCCATAGCTGAGACACGAGAAGGCAATTTAACAAGCAGCATAAGTTGCTTTTAGTACCAAGAACCTGTTTCAATGACTAATATGGTCCTTGATCGCACACCAAAAATGTGATTAGTTCAAAGCTTTGCCACGCCTCAGGAAATGCTTTTCTATGGTACGTGGCAGTGCTTCTGGTGCTGACATGAAGGTAATCCTGGTCAGAAACCCTTCTGGCAGGGCTGGCCAGCCACCAGCCACGTGAAGCCATGCTATATGCAGAGAAGGGCTGCACAGCGCGAGCTATTGCGTATCAACTCTTGTGCACTGAGGACAGGGCAGTCCCAGCTCCTGGTCTCTTCTCTGGGCTGTGGTTGTATTTTGTGGCTCTTAAGTGACTACTGAATTCAAGATGGGAAGCGAAGGCACCAAGTGTGTGAGAGACACAGGTTATTGGCAGCACACTGAGCTGTAGCTGCCCGCAGTCTGTACATCACCAAGACACACACTTTGATAGGAAGGAGACCACAGAGAAGATGACAAAAGGGAACTGGGGGAGAAGGGGACAAGAGATCCTGAGAAAAGAAATGAGGAAGGGGTGGGATCAAGTAAAGGAAAACAGTTATCTTAAGAAGAGAGCAGAAGCAAGGAGATTATCTAAATGCATTATAAATGTCTGAATTATATATTGTAATTATTACAAAGTAATGTGTGGAAGTCAGGTAAAGATAAAGGAAAAAAGGTAAGGCAACCTCCTGAAAAAGAGGAAGTCTCCAAAAAGGAAATCAAAGAGCCATAGCAAAGAACATATTCTCAGGAAAAATAGCCATGGGACTTTACAACAGGTGAAAAACAAAAAACCCAAACCACTGAAGAATGCAAAGTGAAAGGGAAAACAAATCCAACTTAGAGAAATTGTACTTAGGCATTAGATAGAAAGTGCCTGGATTTAGAGGCTCTTTACCCCACCTTTTCTTGGAAATTGGTGGGTTTCCCCTTTACTCATACAGAATTAAGGAGCTTTGACTCTTGCCACAACTGGACTTTGCATGTTCCTTTCTTCTAGCTATGCCCACCCTCTCTCAGGTCTGAGCTTCCTGACACAGCGCTTCGCCTGCTGGCTGCAATGCTCCACAGCCTGTAGAAATACAAGTCAGCCTCTCGCCCTGGGAAGCTGGACCTGACGTTTCCAGACAGGACTGAGCCTGTTGGTGTCAGCCCTCTCTGGGTTTGCTCTCCTGTACTGGCAGACTAAAGACAGCCAGGGGCTGTTTGCAGAGAGGAAAGAGATTTTGTCTGTATTCTGACATAACCCAGGAGGCATCATGAGACCTTCATTCGGTCTTTTGTCATTGGAAAGCATGTCTCCTCTACAGGAAATGGTAAAACAGGGAATGGTCTAGCCCTGGAGGCCGGAGGCAGATAGGATAGAAATAAATCATTTATTTGCAGTAAGAGAGGATGTAAGGAAAAGCCAATTCACTGAGGAAGGTGCTCTGAAAACCACTTGGCACCTATAGCCACATCACAATGACAGAAAACAAAACACATCAAACACCACCTAGGGTCTCTGGAGAGGAGGAGTATGTCTCCAAAAGCCCTCACATGTTTCAGATTTACCCTATTCCTGCCTGGTGCTGTCAGTGGGCAGGCATGCTCCTAAATGACAGCTCTTTGGGATGATTCATGGGAGCTTCTGCAAGAAAGAGCTCTTGCCAGAAAAGATGATGTCCTTGCTGGAGAAAGAGCAAAGCATCTTTCTATTGCTCCATGATTTTATAGTAATGGAGCTGTGCTGCTTTGTTACTAAAAATGTGTATTTATTTCAGGGAGAACAGGACTCATGATGATTTCTTGTTTCTTTTCGTACAGTTTCCTACTACTTTTTGGTATTTTCACCTCCCAAAAAAGGAAAATATGGTAATTCCTCAATGCTTGTGTTAAAGTTAGCTATGTGATTCTTCCCCTCTAGGGACACATTGTTCGTAACTGGAAAGTGAGATGGTTCGTTCTGCTTCAGGATAAGCTGCTGTATTACAAAATTGAAGGAGGCAAGAAGGAACCTTCTCCAAAGGGCAGGATCCTTTTAGATGGCTGCACTATTACTTGTCCGTGCCTGGAATATGAAAACAGACCGGTAGGAGTGCAAAAATGTATCCCTCCCCAGTGGCACTCACTTTCTAACTTCTCCCTAGACTTTTCCTCTTCTACTGACTTTTTTGATTATTGGAACCATATCACTGGGGTCTTTCTAGAATTAATCCCAGCCAAAAGCAAGCTGCCGTTAGCAATGTAACCAGGACAAGCAATGAATTCCTTCCTTGTGTTTTTCTGTTCTCTGTGCCCAAACCTGAGTCACAAACATTAGCAAAAAAACAAACCCACTCCCTACACACACATAGCGGTAAGAATAAATGCAAATGCATCAGCCCAGCAGTGTGTGGAGAGACAACATAGCTCAATAAAATCTGAGGAGGATGGGAAAAAAGGGAATTTTATGTGAGAGGAAAATATTTAATTTATGGTGGTTGCCTTAAACCCTAGCTGTGTCTATGGGATGCTCCCAGGCATCCAGACAGACTGCTTTTTCCTTCACCAACAGACATTGCTGCTGTGGAGTTTCCAACAAGAGGGTTCCAGAAGGGAAGCTCCTCCTGGGCTGCTCCGCACACCTGTGGGTAGCAGCAATGCAGCCTTCGTCTGAGTGGGGACAGAAGGGAAGTGACTCTGGAAGTTGCTGGCTATTTCAGTACTTCTCATAGCAGAAAGAGCCTAGTGAGAGTCTGCAGTTGTTGGGAAACTAGAGATCTGGATGTGAAAAGCTCCATAGTGTACATGGAGCGCATTCCTGTGTAATCCAGCAACTGGGTGGTCTGTTCTCCTGTAAGTACCACAAGCTCCATGCATGCAAACTATGCTTGGAACTGAAAACACAGGAATCTGAGGAGGGGAGAAGCAAAAAAAAAAACAGAGTTGTGCCCACCATCCTTGTGGCCAACAGTTGCTCTCCACTGCTCAGGTGGGATGGCATATCAGACCTACTTGTGTCACTTAATGCACGTGGAGGACAATAGCTAAATGGTGTTATTGCTTTGCATTTCTTTCTCCACAGCTGCTCATCAAGCTAAAGACAAAAACCGATACAGACTATTTCCTTGAATGTTGCTCCAGGGAGGAGCGAGACTCTTGGGCTTTGGACATCACAGGAGCTATTCATGCTGGTCACCCAGTACAGGTACAAGAGCTTCACAGAATGAAGAACTCTTTTAAACTACTAGAGAATATCAGCCTCCAGTAAGTGTATATGGTTTATTCTTCTGCTGTTGCTGTAGTTTGCAAAACACTCACGCCGATGTATGGAGAGGGTCAAGGGAAGCTCCTCTCTGCACAGATTCACTCCGGTATGGCCAGGAGCATCTAAACTGGTTGCTCTGCCCTAGGTTTACATATAGTCTTGCCAGAGCATGGGAATGCACTTTTCCCAACCATTACTTTTGGGACTATTTGGTTTCTGCACAGACATCTCACTGCTGACTCAAAGACCTTCCTAGATAGCTGCAAAGGTTCTCACTGGGGAGATGTATTACCTCAGAAGATATAATACCAGGGAAAGGCTGAACGAAGACATTGTTCATGCCATGCTGGTGAGCTTTCAAAGCTGGTAGCTGGAATCCAGACTAGGATTTTTAGGGTGCATCATGTTATACAAGAGGAAACAAAGAACTGGTTAAGAAATAGAAAGATGACACAAATTTGATTTGTGTTGAAAAGGTAAATGGAAGTTGACTATAGCTCAGTTTGAAATGCTTAAATTGAAAGATAGTTCATGAGGCATCTTGTTTAGTGCTGCTATTGGGAGAATAAAGTTTTCTTATACTGTACTTAGGACAAAACTTCTGAGTGTATACCTAGGCTGTTTCCCATCTTTGTGTTGGTAACTGGGAGGATATTCCAGGCACTGACAGAAGTATGTAGCAATTTCTGCCTGTTTTTTTTATTCTGCTAACTTTGTCTTTTGCTCTATTTCGCAGTCACATAGTGGAGAGAATGTGTGACAGCAGTACTGGAATTAAGCTAACCCGCAACTTGCAACAAGGCAACAGATACAAAGAGACTTTCACAGGTACACCTACTGCAGGCAAAGAGCTTGCTCACATCTAACACGCTACATTGCAGAGACAAAGGAGCTACTGTACTGCCTGCATAGTGGAATCAGTTGTGGTCCAATGGAAAGCAGTGGTACAATCAAGCTTTCCAACACCTTTCTCTCATGCTTTTTGGATATATGGAAGCACACAGGACCCCACACTTTTGGTCAACCTTGCACTTCATTGGCAGTCTTTGTGATAGTTCCAAAACGTTTCAGCAAATGAAGACTTGTGTAGCAATAGGCCATTTGTCTCATCTTGGAAGAGTACACTGTCTTGGTGTGAAAACTGCCTTTCTCCCTGCAGGTTCTGCCCTGGTGGACTGGCTCATCTCCAACAGCTTTGCTGTGTCACGATTCGAGGCCATCACCTTGGCATCCATGCTGATGGAGGAGAACTTCACCAAGCCCGTAGGAACTCGCAGCACTGAGGCCACACGCTTCAGCGACCTCTCTGAGCAGTTCCTTGATGACTCTACCGCACTGTACATGTTTGTAAGTGATGCAGCTGCCCACAGAAGCACCTCTTCATCACATGCTTGATTTGGGCAGTGGTAAAGGGGACACACACAGTGTGCACACAAAGGCAAAATATGCAGGCTGTGAAAGCAAACACAGAAGGAGCAGCTCTAGGCCTTTAGGAGCACCAACACTTGCACTTTTGCTAGAGACAAATAGCTACATGGGTATGGAGGGATCTACAGATTACATAATTGGGCGTTAAAAGGGGTGGGTCCCTCAAGTGCAGTGCTGTGTCTGCGTTTAACAGAGGCTGTAGTTATGCTAACACTCAAGGCCGCAGTGCATGTGTAGGCTTTAGAGCTGTAATTTGTTGCTTGTAAACCTTGGAGCTACAAAGCTGAGCAGCAGGGCTACGGCGTAGAATTTACTGAGGATATATAAGCTAAAAGAGGTCAAAGAAAATAAAATGCAGAACTTTGTACTTAAAAGTGTGTTTAGATTCAACAGAGAAGTGGAACCATCTTTTCCCTATTTTGCAGGCTGAGAGCAGTAAGAAAAATATCAGTTCCAAGGAAGACCTACAATTTAATATCTCTGAATTAAGTGGCACCATTGTGAAGCAAGGATTCTTAGTGAAACAGGTAAATACCATCTTTGAACCTTCATTGGAAAACAAGAAAAATGACAGCTGTTAGGGCTTCCTAGAGAATAACGTGATTTATACAAGCATGGCTGGAGAGTTGTGGCCAGCAGAGCTAATTTGCCTGTTAGTAATACTATCACAGCTCATGTGGTGAAAAATGTCTAGCTGTAAAGGAATGAGCTATGGAACTTGCTGCTCAAGCAGGATTAATTGGATATTCTGTATATATTGAGTCTATACTGAAAGGTATAAAATAGTATCAAAAGCAAAAGTGCCACACAAAGTCCAAACACCACTGGAGGTGTTATATGCACTTCCAAGCAGAAGCTCTATTCCTCTGGTCAAACCTGTCCCATCCATGTCATGGGAGCAGCTATGGAATTCTGCTGATCACAAACAGATTTCAAAGCTGAGTAGATCGACTTTTACATGAAGTGGACATTTACGTCTGGACAGTCACTCATGTACACATAGATGCTCTGGTAGTAGTGAGACCTGTTTTCTTTGGCCACAAGAAAGTCCTCTTTATAGGATCCCACCTCTAGGCTGAAAGACTTGATTTTCAACCCTTGCTATGAACAAGATGAGGATCAGTCATGCTGTTTCAAAGCATAACGCAGCCACCTGCAGAGAGAACCCTACATGACCACATTTCTGCTCTGGAGCTTTGTACCAAGAGCTGTGATTTTAGTTTTGTGAAAATTGAGTTATCAGATGTATTTAATCTGAAATGAAGAGAAGGAATCAGGGATATAATCGCTTGGTCTTGTCACTCTGTTTTCTTTGTTCTTAGCACAAGGAAGGGTGAGAGGAAGGAATTATCAATGTATGAAGAAGGATGTTAAGCAGAAAATCCTAGGAGTTACCAAGATGTCAGAAAAGATTTTTCTCTGTTGGCTCCAAAACCTCTTATTTTCAGTACCTATTTAGGTGTCCCTTACAGCCTGCAGGGAAATGGTCATTTCAGGGGATATTTACTGTTGATAACTTTAATTCTTCTGTTTTGCAGGGGCACAAGAGGAAAAACTGGAAGGTGAGGAGATTTGTTTTGAGAGCTGATCCTGCTTTTTTGCACTACTATGACCCCACTAAGGTAGGTGAGTGGGGATTTGCTACCCCCAGAAATCCTCTTACAGACCTGAATGTTATAATGAAAATACAATTGTGCTGTAGATGTTTCTCTTACTCAAATCTCCTTCTGGGTTCCTCTATCCATTTCCTAGGGATTAAGACCTCTCTCGCCTTATCATGGGAAATTGTCCTTGTAGGATTTTCTATCCCTATATCTTCCCTCCTGACTTTCCCCAGTGAGATTCTTTTTCCTTAGCCAAATCTTCTTGGGATTTGTCTTCTGCTGTACCCACACAGTCTGGGACCATGCTCCTGCAGGGGCTCTTCCTGGACTGAGATCTTTCTGGGCTGACATCCCACCACTTGAGGGTCATACTGCTACTGGGATTTTTCATTATTTTATTCCAACATTGGGGAGGGTCTTCTTGATGCCAAAATATCTGTAGGCATTACAGCGACTCAGTTTTAAACTTGCTCAGGGAATAGTAGAATTTATCTTAATGGATATAATAATCAATGTGACCAACCCAGAAGGGCATATGGATCCATCCACCCCAGGTGTATAGGGTATCCCAAAGGCCAACATGTTGCTAAAAGAACATGTATAGAAATGCATTATGTGACTTTTTAAAGAAAACACAAACACCATAACAGTGAAAAGAGCTTATGGAGCTGGTTCATTTTCTGTCGCCTGTTTCTCTGTGGGTTGGTCTTTTGTTTTGGTTTTTTTTTTGCACGCAACTCACCCTTGTAATGCCATAAGCTCAAGCTGCAGAATCTGAAGATCAGACAAGGGCACCAGCCTCCAAGTGAAAACAGTCAGATATTTCCCATATGTTTTTTCCCATATGTTTTCCCATATGTTCTCAGTGAAAAGCAGCAGAAATATATATTTTAATATGGATTGTTATTTATAAGACTATACATAAGTTTGGAATGTGATTGTTACTCTACCCATGTGTTTAATTGATCTCCACCCTTCCCAGATACATCAGGCAAACATCTAAGACTAAAACAACATAGTAATGCATTACATGTCCTAATTGACTTCTCTTATAACATGGATGCTTTGTACCTGGAAAGACTGGTATTACTTCTCTACTTTCATAAAATTAATTGATGTGCTCTTGGAAGCTATTCTAATGATGATATTTCCCCAATAAGCCTCATTTCCTTTTCCTTTGCAGGAAGAAAACAGGCCAGTAGGTGGATTTTCTCTTCGTGGCTGTCTTGTCTCAGCTCTGGAGGATAACGGAGTCCCAGCAGGTAAGCACAAGCCCCTAAACGTTCATGCATACATATTTATGCCATAGCAATGCAGTGTTTAGGTGTGGGTTTGTGTGGCTGTCTGTATGTGCAAGTGGGCCGGCCTTCCCTTCCCCTTTGTAAACAGGGGAAGAGGCACATCATAAAAAATCCCCATACTGCTGGATTGTCCACACCAGGAGGGATTTTTTTTAGGGTTATTTCCACTTATCTTGGATGTTCTCCTTCTTAAGGGCTTTTCTCAGTCAGGTGACCTTTGAGACAGTCCTAAAACACTCATTAATATTCCAGAATTAACAGACAAAGAGGAAACAGTGTCTTTTTGAATGTTGTTCAACTCAGTCTTGAGTCATACCCTGATGCCATCCCTTTTCTGCGTGTTCTCTCTACTTACGCTATTACCTTTTCCTTTTCAGTCTGGTAGAACCCAAATGTGAGAGAAACCTAAAGGCAGCAATACAAAACCCAGTCCTGCTAGTAAATATGCTTAGCTTAGGCATTTGTCCAGAACTTCACCCTCACAGATAAGAGTTTCTGCTGTTAAAGCAATATATTTTATGACAGTAAGCACAATGTGTGGATCTTAATTAGGAAACATCTTTCTAAAGACAAAAGACAGGGTCTGAAAAATATGAGGTGCAGGGGGAAAGGGGGCAAGAACAATAGAGCCCATTGCTAAGAGGAACCTGAAGTTGGGCATAAGCAAATCTAATCTACTGCACAAACTGATCAGGAGTTCATACCTCCATTGTATAACTCAAGTAAGATTCTCCCTTTAAACAGTGGCTATTTTATATATGATGCATAGTGATCAGCAGTTCATGCAGTCTATGTGAGGCGTGTCTGTACTGTATCTTCATTTTGCAGAATGGAAATCAAAGACACAAGAGCTATCTATAATGAAATGGAAAGGTCTGATATTCTAATTCACTAAATTAAAAGTCTTCCTTATGATGCTTCACATTCACCACAAAGCATTTCTCTGTGCAGCTTCCTGATCTGCCATATTTTTTTCTCTGCAGGAGTGAAGGGCAACATGCAAGGCAATCTCTTCAAAATCATCACAAAAAATGACATTCATTATTATATCCAGGCCAGCTCCAAGGCAGAGCGAGCACAGTGGATTGAGGCAATCAAACCACTGACATGAGTAAGGTGGACTCCATGCCAAATGATGAGTCACATCTGTGACCAAGTTTCTTGCTCTCATTGTCTGTGACTGTTGTTTTGCTCTTAGATAGTCTATCCTTGTTATTTGTATCTCCATAGCACCCAGCAATTCCTGACAGACCAGCATCTTAGGTGCCTAGGAGTCGTCCCACCAAGAACTTAACCATCTAACAAAAGACAAGTGGATACAGGCAAACTGGGCTTTACAAAGAAACAATGAGATACAATATTCCAAGGTGGAAGAAAATACTTTTGTACTAATATTCAGTCTATATTTGACAGATTTAGGTTGTGCTTTATCCTAAAGCAAAAATGCCTTGTTCCTTTCCCCTTTATAAAGGGGTTTATAAACTTAATTAGTTAAGACTGACTGAATAAAAGTCATGAAAGGTCCTGGTGTCTAAGGCTGCCTTTCTTGGTATACACAAGAGTCTTGTGCTAAGCCACGATCCAGCTGCTAGGATAATCACTAATGCAAAACATATGAAGTGTTTGTCTGTCTGTCTGCTCTACCTTTTGGTTCTCTGTTAGGTTGGAAAAGACCAAAGGATCTTCCTCTCCAGTATATAAATTATTCTTGTGCTGGTAATGGCCCACAGCAGTACAGGATCCTGAGTATCAAATCAATGAAATAACTGAGTTGCAGTTATTCCAAACAAATGCCTTTGCTGAATATATTGGATAAAACCACTCAGCTATAGAAATGAGACTTTTCCTCCTGATTATGAGAGTAAATCCATTTATGTGGAACACCATTGGGACTGAGAGCTCCAATAGCAGTTATGACTATTGCTTTTTCTATTTTAAGTCATTAAATCTTCCATTATTTGTCTAGTAATCTTGACTTTAGTATCATTACATTTTTTTTAAAAGGTCAATGCATTTGAATCTCCTGTGCTCTTTAAACATGATTTTTCTCAGAAGGCAGTTTGAATATATGAAAATGATGGTTTCATACATTGTAAATTTAGATTTAACCAGAAACTGAGACATTCTCCACAACACCAGAGGGTACAATGGAATGTATAAGATGATTAAAACACCCAACCAGCTTGCTGATACACTATTTTCATAAAATTCCTCATGTTATTTGAGTACCCATATATGACAGCAAGACTCTGCAGAGACTCCAAAATCACTCTGAAGACAGCATGCCATACATCTTCCCTGAAGTCACAGAGGAATTTGATAGCCTTCTATCCACACAGCCACCTCTTTGCAGATTTTTTGTTCTCTAAGTCATGTACCAAAATCAAAAAGCCTCTTCATTTAAAAACTTTTACTTCATGTGTTATAACCAACCAATCATAACAGAGCCAAAGACAGCAGCTATAATATATCCTTCTATACGTATTAAAATAGCCATTTTTTTTCTAAATATACAGCAATGAAATAACAGCACAACACTCACATGCATTCAAATATTTAACAGGCCTGGTAAAGAAGTTTGCCAGCAAAGATGCAGTTTTAATTAGATATAAGAATGTGCAATGCAGTTTGAGCTACAGATACCATTTCCTAGGGCTGGTCCAGAGAAGACTGTGAAATCCACAGCTGTTGAAAACTTACAATTCATGCTACCTGCAAGAGACAGGGATTCTGGTAAGGCATTTATTGCTCTGTACTGGAAAGCACAGATGGCTTTGTGTTGATTGAGCTGAGCTCCCAGGAAAACCAATTCCTCCTGATAATGTGAACCCTGCTGGGGCCCACCAGGCTCCATTATTCACTTACATGAAAATCTCCTCCTTCTCTTTTCTCAGACCCACCATCTGCACACTGCCCAGTTCTAGCCATAGGGTAACAGCCACCCCACTTCAGAGGACTGAGCTCCACCAGCTGACATGCCAGGGGGGTTAGGGGATCTGAGATACTGCATAGCATCCTAAATCTTAGAGTTTGTGAGGCCAAAAAAGTATCTCAGCAAAGGCTCTCTGATTTACCGGGAGAGTAAATCAGGACCAGCCACAGCTCTGCAACTGCTGAGTGTGTATGAGAAAAAAAAGTGTATATTTCAGACACATCAGCAAATTAAAAAGATACAGTTCCCACTCTCCAGAATCAGACAGGGGCAAAAGATAAAAGCATTTCTCAGATAGAAAGAAGTACATTTGCCTCTGTCCCCTGGTGATATTGTGGTCTCATTTTTTTTCAAGCCACTTTGGTAAGTTTGATGTCCCCTGAGATCTGCAAAGCTTTCACCAAGTTCAGGGGCTGAATGCGGTGAGTGAAGTCACAGAGCTGCCGTCCATCAAGCAAGACTCGTATTTGCTGATGTTCACATAAGAGCTCCATCTGCAATGGAAAAGGACAGGGGAGAGTGTTAGAGATCAGCATCAGAGTTGATTTCGCCATTATGGACTTAGAACCCCATGTGATGAGGATAGTGAAGCACAAAGTCTACCCATTTTTCTAAAATGTCCCTGATAAATAACCTGCCCTCTGCTAAGATGATTCTGTAAAGCTCCTTATAGTGAGTTCTCTCTCTAGGACTAGAGAAGGGCTTGAAGTGTTCCTCTCTGTGTCATACTAGACCACTTAACACACCAGTGTCAATAGTTAGCTATTTGTGGTCATATATGTAGCCTCCAGCCTTTCTCTCCTCCTTTTCTCCATTCTATTCATAGTAGCCCAAAAATTACCTTAAATGTGTCGCCTGCTGTAAATGGGAAGTAGGGAATAGTCTTCTCTTCTCTTCCCCACTTCCCAGCAATTCTTGCATTTCGGGTGATGGATTTGTCACTAAAGTTAACTGTAAATAACAGCCCAACATCTTTGTTTGCATCCACTGGATCACAGAGCAGCATCACTGAAAAGCTGAAAAAAATACCAATTAAACAACAGGGTCTTTCAGAAGGATAAAATGACATAGTAAACACAGCAGATGCCTGTAAAGACTAGAGACAGCCCTTGATTTCTTGTCACGCTGAAACACAGGACTTTTACAGGCTTAGAAGCTGCAGAAAGGTATGAGAAAAGTCTAGTATTTGTTTTTCCTCCAGTTTCCAGTAGGATGCTAGTGACTTCTGATGCTGCTTTCTCTCTCTTGTGACTGAAATTAAACCAACATTTGTGCATGAGCCAATTCTAAGTTGTATCTTGAAAGAGGTTACAGCAAATTCTTTACTAGTGGAAGCACTGGAGTTGATCACAGTAGCTGCAAGAAAGTGTAATGATAAGCATAGTTGCTGTCATCCTCATTAAATGTAGCAATAAACCTGCACCTCCTGTGCCAAAAAACACGAGTTTTTAAATGGTGATGATTCCAGACCCCAGCAGATGTCCAAGACTCAGGTTCAAGACTGCACCTCTTCCTGGAGGAGAAATGCCACTTGTGCGCCCCTCCATTTTGCATTACATAAGAGCAAGAAGTAGAAAATCCTGACAGGGCAGTCAGAAAGGCTGAGCAGTGAATTCTTTCTTGCTTTTTTAATCTTAGTCTAAGAGCAGGAAAATTAAAGCTATAAATTATGAATCTGTTTGATTTTCTTCCTCCAAAGAGCACAGACCCTCAAGAAATCTTTTGAATTTGGAAGACAGGTAGGAGCACGTGTGACAGGGTGAACCTCCCACCACCCCCTTTACCTACCTCTTGGGGTTGGAGTGCACCATTCCTATGACAGTGAGTTTCATGGATGGTCTCAGGCCACCTTTAATTTCACCAACATAATGCTCCACCTGCAGGGAACAGTGATAGTGTGCTGCAATAGGTGATGCTGTGGGTAAACCAGCTTTAACAGTTGCTTGGGTCGCCTCAAATAATTTGATTTTGTTTTTTACATGTACAGAAGAATTTAAAAATATTTCTGGCCTAAAGTACTTCTGGCACTTTCAGTATAAATTCTGTCAGTTCTGGTATCTGAGCGAAGCAAGAAGGCTGCCATAAATGAGCAAGTGACTGGTAATGAGGCATTGGTGGCCAGGACATGACAGCCAGCTCTGATTGGGCAGTTTCTGACCAAAACAGCTGTCTGTAAAAACAGTGGCCACTGCTGGAGCTCTGCCTGACTGATAGGTGACAGCATGCCTCAGGTGGCTCTGGGAACAGCCACCACTGACTTTAGGTGACTGCTACCACTCCCCAAGACCTGAACAGGTACCGCAAGTGCTGTGGTGACCCACACAGAGTGCCAGGACCCAGATAGCTGACACATCTGGGATGAGCCAGTGGTGGCTGCTGTGCTGTAATGATACAATAGATCTGGTTGCAGTGCTCCATGCAGTGCATCAAAGGCTTTGTGGCAGTATGATGCCGAGCGCAGGTTCTCTGTGAACTAACTCTGCTAGCACAAATTTGTTAACAGATTTCAGTAAGCTAACTTGACACCAGCAGGCTTTACACCAGGGCAGGTGGCTTCTGTTCTCCACTGCAAGAGCATGAAGCCAGCACAAATGCTGCTGAGCCCCTGCGCATTGACAGAAACACAACTGTGTCCTCACAGATGATCCCAATCATACCTGTCCCCATCCATTTATATCAAAGCCAGAAAATGGCTTCTTGGTGGATCTACTTTTGTCCCATTCAGAGACCTGTAGTTGCAAACTCCACCCAAAGATTAGAGCTGTATTTACTTTCCAAGTCCTTCCCTAACAGCCTCGATGGTTGGTGGAGAAATTAATACAAGTAATGGTTGACACGGGAAAATAAAAGAGAGCTCTTGGAAAAAAGTGTTAGGGACAATCTGAGACTTCAGTTTCAGAAATGGCTTTAAAATGTAAATGCCAGAGTAGTACGCTGTAGCATGTAATCACTCCCTATGCAGATTCACTTAGAAAGAAGCTGCTATAAAACACTAAGCGTTATTAGCAATTTGCTTAACACTGATAATATTTCAAGGCAATGCACAGCAGACCCTATTGTAGATAAAAAGTGTGTCATCGTTCCAGTGTTCCAAGGTAAAAATTCAGACATTTTTTGCTAGAAGACCTGCACAATATATGCATGGTTTAGTATTTTGACTATGAGAAGCACTACATCAGCATGGAAACCCACAGAAGTCTGCTCATAGTAAATGGCCTTCTATTCCAGTGTAAGTTGCTGTGGGCATTTCATACCCATTTTTAAATGCTGAAAAATATAAACAATGTTAGATTTTTACATTATTGAAAGCAACCTTGCTTGCCAGAAACACAACTCCAAGATTTAAAATGTTTTGTCTACACTCCGTCTCTTAATTTCAATATACTAGTTATATTTTCTGCTAAGACTACCCTAATTTATTTTTCCACCTTGATATTAACATCTAGCAGCCTTTAAAGCTTCATAGATATACTAATAAACACCTAATTCCTAACAAGGGCAATACTAGAAGAAAATAATTAAAAAGTACCTTCAAAAATGACAGCACTACTGCTGATTGTTAAAGCACATTTAGCCTTGCAGAAGTGGGCAGGTATATTTTGAACTTTGTAGCAAAAGAAAAACGTCAACCACCTGAGATGTCTTAGGTGAGGACGCAGCTCCTCAAGTAAGGAGTCTGACTGCAAGGCGATACTTCAAACTGGATAAAGCAATTACAGAGTGGGTAATAAGCATATAAGATCCCATGCTAAGTGAACTTCATCCCCTACAGGTCCTGTGTCCTACAAAGCTCCTTCATTACCTACATGAGACAAGATATAAAATAATACCCCAAATTGAAAGTGCATACTGAGGAATTGTTTGCACAGAGTTGCACCATAGTAAGCACCATCATTAACCTGCCCATGGCAGAGGTTGGAACTAGATGATCTTTAGAGTTCCTTCCAACTCAAACCATTCTATGAGTCTATGATTAAAGGCACAGGGAATCAGAACAGATGAAACACACAATAACCATATGGTTTCAACACTTAAAGCTCATCTAGCACCGCTGAAGCAAGTTCAGAGGCATGACTACCCACAGCCCTTTCTCAGCCAGTACTGAGTTGACAGTACAGGTGAAAAATACTCAGGATGCTGTAGGAGTTAATGGTACAAACTCCTGCAGCATCTTACACAGTGTATTGGTGGGTCTCTGAGCAGGTGCACATGGACATAGCCCCCTTCCCATATTTTCCATTCAGGAGCCCTGAGGACTCACTTGGTCACTTACTTTGGGACACCTCTCCTCTGTCATCACAGCTCGGGTTCTTGCACTTGCCCCAGCCGTAGCAGCCCCTGGAGGAGTTTTGTTTTGTGTGTCAGAACAAAAGTAAACAAAAAGCCCAGAATAAAGGGAGGATGTTGGGGGTAGCTTATCTCTGCCAAACACTGGCTGGACACCACCCAGCCAAGCAGCTGAGTCATGGTCCTCTGTGCCTTGTCCCACTGCAGGAGCTCACAAATAACATGGCTGGTGACAGTGAGAGAGCAGGAAGACAGCAAGGGTGGGCAGGATCCCGCCACCCTGCACAGGAGTGCCTGGCAAGCCCATGTCTGCAGCTATAGATGCATCTACATCTACACGTTTATAAATTTAAAATTATGTGTGTGTGTGCATAGCATATTGTATTTGTATGTGTAATCATATAAGCAACATGTCATTTATTTACTTGTATAACATTTCTGTCCTCTCTCAAAGGAGAGAACAGAATATATAAAACATATGCATATGTATACTCCCTGTATTTACTTACATATACATAAGTAATGGTATATCTTTTGAATATAATAGTATATATGTTTTGAATATATTACATATGTATATAAGTATATATGTATGTATGACTATATTATATTTTGAATATAAGTGCATTATATATGACTAGTATATGTTTTCAATAAAAGTAATAGTATATTTGTATATACATAATAGTATATATGTAAGTTAATCTATATAGGGATATGTTATATGTATGTATATGTAAGTGTATATATATAACTTATATCCCTATACAGAAAACACAGCACTGCACCAGCTACTAAGAAGGAGAAAAAATGACTGCTACTGCTGAACCCAGGACACCTATAGGAAGTGAAGTACACATATAGGGTAAATGATAGCTCTCTATAATACCCCTATACACAGCCTCTCCTCTGACTGACGAAGCACGCCGCGACACACACCCCCCTCCAGCGGTATCTACCCGCTCGGCACGGCGCCGCAGCAGGGTGGTCCCACTGCGCGCCAGGGGGGCGCAGCTTCGGGCGGGAGCCAATCAGAACCACGAGAGGCCCGAGGCCGGGGCGTGGTCAGATGGGGCGGGGCTTGGTTGCCGGGGCTCTCGAGGCGGTGTCAGGCTCCCCCAAGGAAGATGGCGGTTTATTTACATTCCGCCCCAGCTCAGCCAATGGGCGGACGTCTGCCCGCGTGCCCGCCCGGCGGCGCGGTCAGCTGAGGCGCTGCCCAAGATGGCGGAGGCGGTGGGTGGTGTTGGTGTGCCGGTGCAGTAGAGCTCGGCGCCGTCGGGGTGGCTGCGTCCTGCCCGGCAGGTAATGCGATCCGCGCCAGTACGGGCCCCGTGGCCCCCCGAGCCGAGCCGGCCCGGGCTGGAACTTGCGGAGGAGGGCGAGGCTGTAGTCGGGTGCTCGGCAGCGTGCGCGGCCCCGAGCGAGTGGCCGCCGCCGCCGCCGCCCCCAAAGACAGTCCCAGCCTACCGGGGCGGGCGGCCCGGGGTTCGGGCGGTGGTGCATCCCGCGGGCTGCTGGGCTCCCTCGGCCGGGAAGGTCATGGCCGAGCGGCAGCCGCGTAGTCAGCCCGCGGTGCGTCTTGGTGCCTCACCCCTCCCCTGCGGGAGGAATTCCCCTGAGGCATGGCCTTGGCTCTCTGCCTCTCCCTGCTCCGGGTGCGCTGTCAGTGCGAAGAAGAAATCGGGCTAGTGTCCCAGCGCGCCCCCCCCTACTGACCCACCCTCGCGTATGTCACCTTGCCCCAGATCACCAGCCCGTCCTGGGAAGATGCACTCTTTTGGAAATGAAGAAGCAGTGTCTCAGGAGCAGCTGTTTGGGTTCTTCTGCGAGTGTGTACGGCATGGAGACTGGGAGCTTGCGCAGGCCTGTGTGCCCCAGCTGAGCCAGTGGCACGGGGATGGCCCCGAGAAAGTGGAAGCAATTCTTCAGGCTCTGGTAGCTTGTCCCATGGGAGTAAGGTAAGTAAGGTACTGTTTTGGTTCAGTAGGCTCAAGCGTGAAATGAGGAGCAAGCAGTTTAGTGGTGACTGTGGGAGACAGGTAGAATCTGGGAAGCAGCACTTGCTTCAATGCTGAGGTGTCTTGGATGTGTCTAGGTGTGCTGTAATCTGAACATTGACATCTTAGCATTGCCCAAGCATTTAGGAGGCTGCCCAGCCCACTGGGATAATGAACTGTGTTTATGTATGCAGTTGACATGGTGACTGTTACAAGCTTAAAACTATTTGTAAGCACTTCAGAACCGATTTTGTTTGATTTTACTGAAGGATAAGAAGGAGAAGGAACATCTGAAATTGGATTAATTTGACAACTTCAGTTAATTTAGAAATGAAACGAGCAAGATCAGCCCTGCATTATTTAAATTGTTCTCTTGTTTCCAGCTCTTGAAAGACCTTCGAATTTCTAAAAACTTAAACTCTAAAAAAAAAAAAAAATCAAATTATGCTGCTTTTTTTTTTTCCTTTTTTTTTTTTTCTCATGCTGTATTTTGAAATTACATTGCTTTTACTGAATCCTAGTTAGCTTTGATCTCTGCTTTTCAGGTAGGTGCGTGTGAGGGGTGACTTCCTAGCACTTCAGGGAACATTGGTATTCCCATTCTCCGAGCAGATGTTCATTAACATTTGTGTAACATTTTGGTAAAGTTCTAAAAAACAGTTAAGGCTGACAGCAATTAAACGAGTCTGGAGAGAGGTGTGCTCATGGTTAGATAAATTTGCTAATGGCCATGTGAGACATAAGCATTTTTGGTCTTTTTATCTTTGATAGTTGGCTATCCCATCTAAGGGCTTTCGTTAGCAGTGCTGAGATTTTTAAAGGCCCAGAAACTATCTTGTGCTTTTTCCTTTTCCTGGTCCCTCTGACAGTACTGAATATGTTCCCTAACTAATATGTATGTGTAGGTTTTAGAATGTGTGTATAAGTACTGGAGCACATGAAAAGTTGATGGAAATTAGAAGCATTCTTTGTTTAATTAGTACATTACTTCACTTTTAGTATGGACATAGATCTGCACTTGTGCTGCTTTGACCTGAAATTGATTTTCTTTTTTTCTGGTAGAACTAGACAGTCCAGGAAGTATTAGTGTTTGGCAAGTGGCTGGATTTCAAAGTAATCTGCTCAAAGAGGGCTACACAGCCTGACCTTTAGACCAGAAATAAATGCCATGGTTTTGAAGCAAAAAACTATGGCAGTAGTGTTTGATATCTTTCAGGTCTAAAAGCAGTTAGTTCCACAGCAGATATCATTTAGTTAATGTGTAAGTAGAACCACTATTCTGGTTTCTCTGCATAAATATAAAAGTTAAAATGACCTCTGACTGTTTTCTTGGACATTAGAAATGGGAATGACCTTCTATAATCCAGTGTATGTCCTTACTGCTTTTGTAGATGGGAACAGAATTCTAGCCCATGGAGAACTGCATGGCTTTGGCTTCTTGTGCTGGAAAAATGGCTTGCCAGGAATCAGGTACAGAAATATCTAGCTGACTTCCAAGTGAAAATTATAGCTTACTTCCATGGGCAAAATGCCGTCCTAGTTGCTTATTTAAGCTATAGGCTTTCCCACATTTCACGGAATCAAGGTAGCTGGAAAGGCACACTGCTTTTCCTTTTAACAAACTTGTTAAGAAACAGTGGTTAATATTCTCCACACTGGAGAGAAAAAATGGGATTTTTCTTTTTTTGCTTAGGTAACAGAAGCTGGCTTTTTAGTGTTGAGCATTTCTGTAAGTGGAAAACATGAGTGTACTGGCTTTTGCATTTGCACAGCACCTTTCTTACACTAAAGATTAGCTCAGGCATCAGACAGATCTTCAGAAGCTTTAGGTGGTGAGGGATGTGCTGTTTGTATTGCTGTTTTCAAATGGGTGCAGTAGTTTTCATGAGTGAAGGAGAAACTCTTCTATCTTCCTTTTTTTTTTTCTTTGAATGGTACACGGGATGTGTGATCATACTTTTTTTTTTTTTTTTTTTAATTCATTTGTCCTTGTCACTACTTAGACTTACATTTTTTCCTTTACCTTCTGAGGAAACATTCTCAAATTGATGGCATTGCAATTCCTGACAAAGTGGCAAATGTATAGATAAATGGAATCCATTGGTGTGGGAGCATAACCTAATTGTGGAATATCTTTTAACTGAGAATTAGGTATCTGCAGAGGGATAGTTCAAAATGTTAATGAAAATAGATTGGGTTTATGTGGTAATGTAAATAAATAAAAGTTTTATTGATTAATGTCTTTCCTTTCTCTTGCACTATTTCAGAAAACTGTTCCAGTTGTTCTTCAGAGAGAAACTGAATTTTTATTGTTTTTGGAAGAACTACAGAAAGATGTTTCTGAGGAAGTCCTAAAGGTGAGCTACTTAGTATGCCCTACTTGTTGTCGTTATTTATGCAGAATGTCCAGCTTTATCAGGTCTGGGGATCAAAGTTAATGCTTCCTGCTAACTTAACTGCCTGGGGTGCTAATATGTTATTAATCTTATAGGCAGCTGAAAGAGAAGACTGTAACTCAGATCCCTTTCTGAAGTTAATCCAATGTGCCTGCAGGTGCTTTCTCTGGCTAGAGAGAAGGCTGTAGGCAGGCAAGGAACAAGCTTTTCTGTATGATCCTTCTTGCATACTTCAGTCCTTACTGCAGCTACTTGCCACAGACTTTTATCTATAGGCACCTTTAGTAATCATAAAATTAAAACCTACTGTGAGCCAAAATAAACCATAGTCAGCAAGCGCATTTTACAACTATGTCTATTTTCTTCTTCCTTCTGAGATCTTAATTTTCACCTTCTATGGGCTCCTTTCCCCCCTTCCTGGAAGTTTTTGGGTGCTGTAGTGTTACTACTGACATCATGTGGTAATTAGTATGATGTGTACTCTGAAGTCAAGGACCAATTTTTCTCTAATTCATTAATACACACGGACTGATTTGTTTGAGAAATATGTGGAAATACACAAAGATGGATTAATATCAAAAGCAAGTATAGAGCAGAAAATCAAGCAGAAGTGTCCTAATTTGGCATCAGTTACAACAGAATTAGATGTGACATGGTATGTGGAATGTCCTCGGATGTTGCTTCTAGTCTTATAGCTTCTAACGCTTAAAAGAATTTTTTTTTGTTTGCCTTTTTTAAGTTGAAAATGAAAACTTACTATATCCAGACACTATTTGCAGCTTTTAGATACGAATAAGGGAAAGGTGTTCAATGCTTCTCTTAAGGATACAGAATTAACAATTACAGGCTGAAAACAAGCAAGGTGAACTTGGCAATTGATTGAAATAAATCTGCTTGAAGTCTGTTACTATGTAACTTCTAAGGTCATGAAAGATTCCACCACTGTCTACAGTGTTGCACAGAAATAGAAGATTTGGCAGCCTCGTATCTTTGTCACAGTTGCTGTCTGAGGCATGTTAGTAGGTAGAGCTATGTTTTGATCCAGCAAATAAAAGGATGTTGTGGACTTGTCTTCTTGTAATTTTTGCTTACATCAATCACATCTCCCTTCCAAATTCCTGTAGTTGTCTGTTCCAGCCAAGAACAGTGCTTGCGTAGTTCTAGAAGTGCCACAACTGCTCTTTAAGTGCTGTTCAAATGGGTGGTCCCTCACCTTCCCACCCCTTGCTGTGAGAGCTAATAGGGGGTTTTTTTATTGTTCATTTTCCCCTTCCTAGTTTTGGAATTGTAGACTTGCTTCTGTTAGCAAAAAGACTGATTGTTGCTTAACAAGGAAGTCTGTGAGATTGCTTCTTGTTTTAACCAAGTATGAAAAATTAGCATTGTTGAAGGTGAGGCAGTTGATAGATGGTATGAATCTGTAAAAGAAGGATTAAAAAAAAAAAAAAAAAAAGACACTAATCATGAAGATTATGAAGATACAGTCACATTGATAACACTGCTAAGAGGTAGAATATAGTAGTGCTTTAGCTCATAGAAGCTTCATGTGATCTAAGGTGACTTGCTTATGAGCCCATGGCCCATATAATGTAGTTGTATATTATAGAATTCTTTATATTTTGTTATGTATACTGGCATATCCATTCTTCTAGGAAAGATATTAGATACGGTGGATTTCCTCAGTTATATGATGTTTTCAAGTTTCTCCTATTTTTTTAATAATTTAATTAATATTTTTAATGGAGCCTGAAAGGCTTACTCTTTTATTATTTCCCTACCAGGAACTGTTTGAAGCATTTGAGTGCACCCAGCACAAGCACATCACAGATGGGAAAAGGAGAGATGACTGTTCTCACAGATTCAGTTTGGATGTTGTTTCAGCTCTCCGGAAGCTTTTGCTGCAGGCTCCCCAGAGGGCAAAAGCCCTGCTGGAGTTCTTTCAGGATGAAGGAAACACACAGAGCTCCTCGCTCCGGCTCCCGCAGTATTTCTCTCTACAAAACATCTTTGTTGAATTTCTTCATGACTCCTTGAAATCTCTGCAGAGGCTTCAGTGCAGTTCTGAGATGTCAGCGGAATTAGATCAAAGAGAACTAGTAGATACAATTTATGCTGCTCTTAGTGTAGTGACTTTTGAGGTGGAGCAACAGGCAGATGAAGTACAACACCTATTCCTGGAGCTCTTGGATATATGCTGGGCTGAGGGAAGCCCACTAAGGGAGGAGAAGCTACTAAGCTGTATGCTGAGGAAACAGAGCCATGGCGTGTTAAGCCTGTATAGCAGTGTTCTCATAGGAAAAAAAAGAGAAAAATTTCTGGTGTCAAAGTCAATGCAAAAAGGTTTGTTTGTCTTTTTGCTTTAATTTCTGCTTAACAAAGCCTTTGAGACATTGAACAGGCAAGTTGTAAAGAAGTCAGGCAGTGTTCTTGTTCCAGGTGCCTTAACAGTGGAATCTTGTAAAAGATGATGGAAAAATGACTTAAAGCAAGGAATTGGCATAGGAACCCCAGGGCTCTCCCTGTATTTCTGCAATCTGTGCTGCTTTCTTTTGTGAGGACTTCCTTTACCACCCTTTCTTGTGCTTTATTTTAATTTAATCTGCTCAGCATTTCTCCTACTGAAGATGTTGCTTGTAACTAAAGAATTGACTCTTTATATGTATATAAAGTATATAAGTTCACCTCCAGCTTGAGGTCATCTGTGTTGGAAGATGTTCTATTGCAGGCCAATAACAGTTCAGTTACCTCAGGAATCTTCAAACGTTTAAACCCCTTAATAATGGAAAACAAAACTTCTAGAAGTGTAAGGAGATATAGAATGGCCTAATAGCCCAGCTGGAAAGAAGACGTAGTTTGATTACCTGCTCATTTGCCAGAGCTCAACTGTTGTTTTTGTGTCGGCTATAATGTCACAGCTTCTGTCTAGCTCTCTATGTCTGGTATATTTACTTGAGGATCTCAGTTGAAGCTGAATGGCAGGTGGTGCCCATGCTCTTGTAAGGAAAGTGGCAGGTGTGCATGCCAGGAGGAAAAAGCTAGACTGCCTATCCCCTACAATGAGGTGTAAATCAGTGGGGTTTGTGTCCTCTTTCCTCCCTTCACTCAGGCATTGCTGAAGGGAAGTTTGCTGGTGTGGTGTGGCAGACTGGCATTTCCGATAATAACTGCATTTAGTGCTTCCACATGAGGGAAGAATAATGGAGGTATGGATACTTTCACACTCACTAGGTGTAGATCACTTCTCACTTTGCATAGATCTGAGAAATTTCTGTGCTGGACAAGTCTTTGCTAAGGCCCTGCATAGCAGCATAGTGTCTCAGAGCATAAGTGACAATTCATGCAACGATAAGAAGCATACAACTAGAGAAAGAAAGGCAGTATGACCTGAACTAATGCAAACCACCTGTGTGCTGAGTAGGCTCTTGCTATGTTAATGACTGTTCATACAGTTTCCTGGTTTCCTATCTGACTTGTTTAGTTTCTATGAAATTTTTTGCTTGGCTCAATAATAATATCTGACAGTCCTAACTATTAACATGTAACAGCTGGTAAACATTGGAGGAAATGTTGAGTGTTTCTCAGTTTAATTTAATGGCAGTTATGCTGCTTTCAAAGGCCTCCCTCTGTAATAGAAGGAAATGTTGTGATGGTTTTTAGGTTTATCTGAGCATCTGGATACAGAGCGAGCTGTGATGAGTTTGTTCTCAGATCCTGAAGAGACTTCTTCGTGGAAGACAGCCTGTTTCTACTGCTTGAGCAGCAGCAAGCACTTTCTGGAACAGATTCTGGTATGGCCATAAAATCATTAAGTGAGGAAATCAGCAGTGGCTAAAGTCAGTCCCTGTATTGAACATATCTTGATGGTGCACAGAAATGTATTCAAGTAGTGTTTACTAGGGGTCATAACTTATAGTAACAAGAAGGTTAACTGCTGGTAACTCCCCTGCTTTTAGCTGCGTGATGAACTCAAAACAGTAAGATTTTTAGAGAAGCTTATCTGCATGCAGACTGAAGTTTAGATCTTCAGGCTTTGATAAGTGCTGTGTTCTGCTTATAATTTTGTTGGATATGCCACTTGATTTAGCTCATGACCTTGAACTCATTGCTTTTCTGATTCTGGTAGACTTGGGCCAGTGAGACGAGTTTGCATGGTAAAATTTGTGTTTTAAAGAGCTTGAAAACCTGGTGAAAAATACTCAGGTGTGAAATAAATTTTTTGAATGTATTTTCATAGCTAGAAGAAGAAGAATACAGGTAGGTGATCACTGTTAAAGTGCAGGTTTTTAAGGCTGAATGTATTCCCACTTCTGAGTAACATGCTCATTCAAGTTTATTGTGTAATGCCCTTGACAGAGACATGATCAGTACAAAGGATGTAAAGATAAGGTACTGAGGGAGTATGAGTTGGCTCTGTAGTGCGCATTTGAAATGATGTTTGGTTTTTTTTCTTACGACAGTTTTACTGACGAGTAACCTGATGGCTTGGAAAATACAAGTTTAGGGACATTCTAGATGTGGAACTTCACTATTTTAGTGAAGCGAAATAATACTGAAATGGCTGCTGGCTTACATAACCTGCCAGGCATTATGGGTCTCTGCATTTTGGAAAGATAAATACTACTTAATTTTGTTTTGTAGGCGACTGCATTAACTTTGCTGAAGAGAGAAGACTACTCAGGCCTGAACAGCTTATTGAGGAGAGAATTCAGCCCTCTTAGTCGCCTCTTGGTATTGCTAGGATGGACACATTGCCAAAGTGTGGAATCAGCAAAAGCATTGCTGTGGACTCTTCACAAAACTCAGGTAAATCAGCAGAAAGCAAGTAGCAGTATTGAAGTCTGAGTCCAGATAATGCAATTTGCTTGCAAGTACAAAAATAAAACAAGGGAGTTTCCAGTGAGAATACTCATCTTTGTCCAAATGGAATTAAAAAAGCTAAGGTGTTACAGTTGAGTGGAGATAACATTATTAACTTGCCTTTCTTCTTACTCCTCAGCTTTGAAGGAATTATGATTGTCCAAGAGGTTCTGAAAGTTTATCTTGCATAAGCTTTTCAGCCTTTGCTGTTAACATGAGAAAGACGACAATGGCTGTTGATTGGTTTTGAAAAGAGCTGGGGGACATTTCAGCCAGTGAATCATTCCTGGATAGTGAGTAACTAACTCTGGTCACAACTAGCCTGAGTTCAGCAGCAGGGTAGCTGAATTTCCCATACCCATTCTCAAAATTGAATGATAAATGACAAGAGCTGTGACTGCAAAATCTGCCTTGTTTGAGGGGAGTTTTCATCTCTGAAGGAGAGAGAGAATTCTAAGTCCAGTGATGTCTGCCTGCAGGCAAGTGGCATGGAGAACGAGGTGGGGAGACAGGGAGCCTTGTGCTGCTGGGTCATTGGGGCACATCTAGGCTGGGATTGCCTTAAGGGAGTTGCCATCTATTGGTAATAAACTGAAGATCGGAAGTCCTGGATTGGATTTAATGGGCAGGTATCTGTGGTAGAAATGCACGTGGTAAAGGAGAATAACTGTCTGCTACCCAGCGTATTATCTGGTTTAGTACATGGTTAGTTCTAGAGGTTAGTGTTTTACACGGTTACTAACAGGCATTAATTTGCATTTTGAAAGCTAACCTTGAAAAGGGGTGTAGCCATATTTCTGTGGTCTGTATGTGTGTCACATAGAGGCTGACTGTTTCTGATGCTGCTTCAGAATAGCCCTTCTTTGCTGGCTTTGTAATAAAACTGTCAGTTTTCTGTACTTGAAAGTTACCATCTCAATAAAGAAGACTTACGAACATCCCATATGCTATATAGGTTGGTTCTGCTGTGAAGGGGATTTGTTGTAAAGGGATTCTTTTATTTGTCTTTCCATGTAGGATCTGTGCAATGATTTAGTACTGAAAGACTTCTGTGATGGGCTTTGGGCCCAGGTGGAAGTTCTTGAATGGTGCATACAGCAAAAGAGGTAGGACTTTTTACAAACTGTCTTGCGAAATCTGCCTATTAGTTAATTTATGCATGCAAATAGAAACTGTGGTTTTTTTCTGTGACCTTGTCTGATCATCTCCTCGTGACTGTATATGACAAGCTCTTGAAATTGCTTTATGGGCAATGCTATTTGTTTTTCTTTTTAATCACAGTAGTTTGGTTGAATCAGAATTAGAGTGGGAGATGTGTTTTTAAACATATCTGAGTGACCTAAATCTGTTTATACCACTTTTTTGGTTTCTCTCTCTTGCAGTATTACTATCCCAAGGAAAGTTCTTTTGCAACACTTGCACAGTCTAGATTGCCACACTGCAGTATACTCTCTTCATCATCTCACTAATCTTCTGGCACTGAATGAAGATGATGTTATTGAGCTTCTTCAGAAAGTTCCTGCTAGAGACCAACAGACGCAGGGTAAATGTGTAGGGTCATGAGAACACAAAATCCACATGATCCATCAAGTATGTGCTGCTTACTGTTTACACCAGGAAGAATCTGTTCTTTTGTCCTACTTCTGTAAATAAGGATGATATCGCTTATCAGCTGTTTTGTGGAAGAATACTAGAGAGCATGTAGAAAACATTTTTGGAATCCTTTTGTGGAGTAAATTGTCTTCCAAGAAGGAATTCTAAGATCTCTTTAATCTCACAAGGACAGATCTCTGAAAGAGATTTTTCAGAGTGGTAACAAGATTTTGCACATGCTCATATGTGCTACTCATTGTGGCTTATATACTTTATAATACCCTTAGCTATCTGTGCCCTTATTTTAAAATCAAAGGGTAAAGCCAAATGAAATTGACAATATCTTATAGCTAATATTAATACTAATGATAATACTAAATTTTACCAAATCTACTTTAATATTAAAATCAGTAAGGCTTACCTACAGGCTGTATTTGCATCCTTGTTGCCTCACTTCTCTTATCTTCCTGTGTTCCAATTTGGTGCCTTGAATATCTGAGTTTACTAAACATATTAGTTCACTTAGAAGTGATTCCTTTGTACCACTCTTTTGACTGCAGCTGATGTCCAGGTACAGCTGCTATTTTAATGCTGTTTTCTGATAGAGCCTCTTAATAATGATACAGAAACTCAGTCTTCTGTATGTGTTAGAACCTAAGAAGCTGCAATTTTTTGTGCCTTACTCCTTCTATGTATGGGATTTTGTACTGGGGTAATTTCAACCTGAGTTGTGTAGAAAGCTCTGAGTGATGGATCTTGCACAGATATTACAGTGGAAGGCAGTTTTTTCTCCCTCCAGTAATCATATTGTTAAGATGTTGGCTTCCATTCCTATTTTACGAGTTCTGTTGTTAAAATTATCATGACAATTGTCTTGAATAGGCTTAAAAGACATAGTGATTGATACTCTATATAGATCTCTGGTTTCACTGTCCTGCTTTCTGAAATTAATTGTTTTGTTGTTGCTGATGTTGGGGTTTTTTTAATTAGTTCTTACATTTTAATTATTTTCTGCTTATATTCTGTCAAAACTCTTTCAAAAACAGGAAGAAGCAGTCCCATCATATCTTCTGGGAACTGCATGACTATAGCAAAAGAACTCTAGCTGTGGTTTCTTTTCTATTTTCAGATCACTTTAATTTACGGAACTAGTTAATGGAAGACAAGTCCTCCCTTTCTTTTCAGTCCAGTGATTATTATAAAATTTAGATAATTCTATAAACACAGATTAATAGGATCTCCTTTAAAATAATCTGATTTGAACCTTAAGGGAAGGAGTCATGAAATTTTGATTTGTCAGACTTGGTAGTGTTAACAGACCTTTTTTTCCATTCACCCCACCTACTTTCTCTTCTTTCCCTTCTCTCTGACATATTTGACAGCTGCAGTAGTGAAACTGTCATAGTGGTGTTGTAGACAGTTGTGTTCAGGCATCCTTCAGGTCAGTGTGTAACATTCTTTGATCACCCACACTAACAAAAGAAATGATGGGCAGAAATTTCTTCATGATGGATAGAATTCAAGAATAAGGTATTAATATTTCTGGCATAGGAAAAAGAGTGCTTGTAGTTGAAGGATATCACTTCATTATTGGTACAGGGGAAAGGGTTGGTTTAGACATGGATACTGGCACAGACTCACTGCATCCAAGTCTTTCCACATGGGAGGCAAAAGTGTATTAAACTTGCATTAGATTACCTATGTGTGTCTTATAATGTCTCCAGTTAGCTGTTTATCTTTTTAAGAGGACTGTATTTATTTGACCTCTGCCTTCACATACATGAAGGCCTTTTAAGACACTGGCACTGAGGGCTTTTTGAGTACTGTCTACTAGTGTAAAGCTGCTAGTGAATTGTGGCATTTCTGTGGCCATGTGGGGTCTGCAAAAGATTCATACTTGCATGTTTCCTCAGTTCTGTGCTGTCTACACAATAGTTTCCACCACTGTCTTAATTTATAATTGCAGTGAGAGGGAATAATTGGTTTGATATTGTTTGTGCTCTCGAGGATATTGTCTTGGCTGCTCTGTAGTTTTTAGAACAGTTCAGGTTGGTGCTTTTCTTTGAAATCAAGCTCACACCTTTGGAGTACAATGCTGAAAGACTTTTTAGGTAATACTGTTCAGTTCCAGAGTTTGAGAGGGGACATTATCAGTACATCAAACCAGTGCTTGGTTTAAAAAAACTTGGCTGATGCTTCTCTTGTGTGACAGTAGGCAGAGGGACAACCTCCTCCTTGTACAAGAGGATAGGTTAGTGGATTTAGGCAACTTAATTTAACATTGGGGTTTTGTTGTTTTGGCTTGGTTTGCTTGTTTGTTTGGGGGTTTTAACCTTTGTACAGTAGTTGGATAATTCATCTAAACTCAGCATAACAGAATCTATGACACTATATTGCCTTCCTGGGTGAAGGTGATGATCACACGACTTGTATGTAATTTGCAGCTCTGATGTTCTGTTGTACTAAGAAAAGATCATGCCTCTGGCATGTGACACCTTCTTTCCTCAAAAAAAAAAAAGTGGAAAGGAGGGAGTATAGTACTTCTCTAAGTTGCCTTTATCATAAGTGTATGAAGGAAACTGTGGGACAGTACTTTTTGTTTAATCTATGGCCAGTCATTGTGCATAGAATCAACCGTGACTATTTATTAGTAAAAGTCCATAGAGGTGATACTTTGTGCTCACTGCGGTCATTGAGCCGGTCTACACTATCTTCCCTACTTATGTACTGTATGATAGAGCGCAAAATTCTAAGATGCTGGAAAGAGACAGGATCTGTCCCTCTATTGTAAATACATCAGTGTAGCTTAATATGTACCTCTAATGAGACTCATCATGAGCAGAATTTGATCATTCTGTGCTATATCCAGCTGAGAACTGCAGAAAGAAATTTAACTTGTTTTCTTGTCTACTTGCTACCCCCTCACCACCTTTCCCTCCACAGCGGCAGCATTCCCTAACACCCTGAGTCAGCAACGCAATCTGGCACTTTTTCAGGCATTTTGTGCCATGAAGTATGCTGTTTACGCTCTCTGTGTGAATTCACATAAGCATTCCAAATGCAAAGATTGTGTATGCAGCCATCTTGGCGATATGCCTGAGGACGAAACTTTTGGAGAGCCAGCAGGTGATTGGCCTTCTTTCTCGGGTTTGGTAGCTTGTGCTTTAACTTTTGTTGGATTCTGCATTATTATTATTATTGGGATAATACTGCATCCTGTGTACATACGGTGTTTTTATTCAGTGGGCTGTGAGTGCTTTACAAACAAGTATAATGGCATTTTTTTGAGGTGCTGTTACCTTTAATAATAATAGATATGAATAAGCTCCCTGCCTTCTTCTGAAATACTCAAGGTAATTCTATTAAAAATACAGTGCAAGAAGGTGATATTAGATATAGGATGGTAGTAGCAGGGATGATTTTGTAACAGGTTACAATTTCCGAGAGGTAAAACAGATTTGCTCATTAAAATGGGTGTAATCTGGGTTTACACATCATTGTATGAGGTGATAATTGAGAGGGAGGGAGCACACTACGTTTTAAAATGTGAAATGCAGGCCATGTATTCACTTGATCTGTGGAGCAGTGATTTGCTCTGAGCCACTGGGAGAGTTCTCTCTCCTAGGATTTTCTTAAAGGGCAGAGGTTGGAGGAAGAAACCGCTGAAAAAGTGTTGTAAATGTTCCTTATTTTTGTTTCCAATTTTACAGATTGCTCTTCAATATTTCCTCAGTACCTTGCGAAGTGTCAGCAGTTCTTAAGGAGCGTTCCTGCACCTCTGCGGCTGGAGGTTTTGGAGAACATCTTCTCCTTGCTTTTTGTTTCCTACAGTGATCTCCATACTGATACTCTTTTACCTGAAGACTGTGCAGAAGATGATGATACTGAGAAAAAGAGTACTACTATGGGTGTAGAAGGCAGTGCTAGTCGGCATTCTTCCACCTCAGGAAGTCCACAGCGCCTATTAGAGGCTGAAAAGAAAACAGAGAGGCATCTGCTGGCTGCTCAGACAGTTCACACAGACCCTCAAAATCTTCGTGACTTGATGTTAGATGGCCAAAGCTGTGAAACCTCTAGGCTGAGTTACCTGGATCTGAAACACTTCACCAGTGGCATAACTGGATTTTTGGTGGATGACGTGGCCATGGATGCCTTCCTCACATTGCTTCTCAACCATCTGGAAGAAATCCAGAGTTCTCTCCCATGGGACTCTAGTAATGTACTTCATGAAGAGCTGGAGCTTGTAGAGTGCTTGAATCTTTCTGCAACCAGAGATGCCTTTGGAAGTCGTGTGTTGCAGTTTTCCAAATACCTTTCTGAAGCTCACTGGCGATACAAGGTGGTGATGAGTAACAGAAGTGCAGGTAGGCTTTGTATTTAGCACTTTCTGATACATCCACCCTGTTTTGTGTGGTGATTTAACCCTAGATGGCAACTGAGTACCACACAGCTGCTCACTCTGTACTAGCCGCTAGGAAGAAAATTAACTGTGTCCCAGCTAAAACCAGGACACTGTTACAGCTGCCCAGACAGTAGTCTGAATGAAATTCCTGGAGCACATTATGGCAGGTATTAGGAGAGTGATCTAGTTGGAGATTACCTTGTTCTTGCACGAGTCCCCAGTAGGAGTAATCTCTATTCTAATCAGAGAGTTTGGGTTTTCTTTTCTGCCTCCCCTTTGTGGGCCCACTGCTTCAGTTTTTCTTTCTCCTGTTGTTTTGTTACAAGTTGTATTGACAGTGCAGTGATATGAAGGGACATGGGGGTGTGTGTGATACAGTGCAAGCCAGATAGACTTATTTCATTCATGAAGTGTTGATTTAGCGTAGTCTGGAAGCATGTTAGGAAGAGGAAGTTGGATTATTCTGGTATGCAGACCACTCCTCAGGAGTAGCTAGAACAATACACTCAGGAGCCTATTTCCCACCTTCCTCCTTATGATCAGCCCTACGCCTATCAGATTTCTACTTGTGCTTATTGTGTATCTCAGACCATGCAAAGTCTGTGTCCAAAGAAAGGCTGGGCAGTATGGACCTTAAATGTTCCAAATTTCCAAACTTTTGTTCAACTATTTCTCAAGTCTCCCCCTATAAAGGAGGGGGTGTGTTGGGACTTCTGTTTGAGTGGGCAGCCCTCAGTATTTCTATTGGACAAGCAGCAGCTTTCAGTGGGATTCTGTACTTTTGAGTCCTGACTTCTGACAAATGATGACAATTATTTGGTGAACATCTTTCAGGGAAAGGTGGCTTTTATTGACACTGTATATGTCTTGGATTTTTTTGTTTTAAGGGCTGACACCCCCATTACTTGCCTGCTTCCAAAACTATTGACTGAGTCAAGGTTCACACTATCATGTATTGAAAAAAAGTTATTTCATCAAAACCTTAATGACAAATCAAACTCTCGTTTACTATTTTAATTCTTATTCTTTTTACCCCATTTCTGGCTGCTTATGTACTTGGGCTATACCTATTTTTCTGTATAGTTAGAATCACAGAATCATTTAGGTTGGAAAAACCCCTTAGTACTCATCAGGGACATGTAGAAGTTATAGTACATTCCAAGCAACATTGGATGTGGAATTGAAAACTGAATTGCATCAAAATTACTTAAAGGTGCTAGTTTAAGCATCATTGCAATAGAGCTCTTAGCTGAGATTAACTGTGTTCCCTTTGGAAATTTGCCATCATAGTTCTACCTATGTAAATGTGCTGATAGATTCTGTAATTTAGACAAGTAACTGTTGACGGCCTGTCCAGCTATTTGGTAATATTTTTGCTTAAATGTTTCACAGAACATCACCTTGCCGCTTCCAGGAGATACTGCTCTTTAGTCAGATGCTCCAGCTTTAAGAAACGAAGTAGATCTCAAAGATACAAGACAGGTGGGTTGAAAAAGAGATGTGGAGAAGACATCTCTGAAATGTGCGTAAATTTGCTGAGCTCATGCAAAATTTGCTGAGCTCATGAGCTGAATACAATTAGATTTAATGACTAGAGGTAGAGAACTAGATTTATTTCCTTTAGTGTTCTAACTGATTTGAAATGTCTTAGTCAAGTTCCACTTGGATGGAGGTTGTTTTCCTAAAGTTCACCTACACAACTAAAAGATCATTAATTTTAAATTCAGGTTAGAAAATAATTTCTTTCATACATTGTCTGATTTGGGGCTGGGGAGAACTTTGCAACTACAGGATGATTCTTCCCTCTTTCCACTGTATCCAATGACTGTTCGGTATATTTTCCTCCCTATCACAGTAGTATGTAGGATGTGAATCTACAGGAATCTGTGGCTTAAATTGACAGCCTTAGGAGAAGGTTGGGTTCCTCACTCTTTTTCAATTCAGCCTTTAAAAGGTATGTCCATTTTTGAAGTGGAATGTTCCAAAATAAGAAGCTTTAAAGTGTCTCACGAGTCACTGATGAGCCACCCTGACAGTTTCTTGCGTAACATTTTCTTCAAATCAGGAGGTTTTGCATTTGTTGTAGACATCAGTGATGGCTCATTGTGAGACACTCTTGAAGAGCTCTTCTGGTTGCGTGCCTGTTATTTGTAGTAAGTTTTAATTACCTTGTCTAGAAAAAGTGCACTTAATATACCGATTTTTATTTGTTTCTATTTTAGATGGGAAAGAGGGAACTTCCAGTCCATTGTTAGAAAGTACAAGTAGTGAGCTAAGCACCAGTACTTCAGGTATTAAGCCACAACAGTAATGTTTGTCTTGTCAATGTGCACAATGAAGTATTTGCTTGATTGGGTGATGTGAATTACTGCTTATGTAGAACAGGATTAGAACTCTTCCCTTCTCAGAGCTCCCATTTTTAGGCTGACTTTTTTTCTAATTAGATTAATATATGTTTTCTGAAATAAGGAAATTATATTTTTCTAGATATTTTTGGCTTGCAGGAAACAGTATGCAATGCAGTGAGATGCAACAGTCAAAAAAGCTAACAGACTATTAGTCATGTAACTTAAAACATTCTTAGACATGTTAAATTGATTTAACAAGTCCAGTAGTTAAGACTTCTCCCTTCATCCATATTGAACCAGTGCCCTAGCATTGCATGCACATTATGTAGTTGCTAAGCAGTATTATATTTGGATGAGATCCAGATTGAAAGTTCAGACCAAGTAGTGAAATATTGCAAGAATTTATAACAAGATATTTATATTGATCTCTACCCTAAAACTTCTTGCAACTCTGCTTCTGTATCTTTGTGCTAAATATATGAAGTGTCTGATATTTGTCTGTTATCTGGTGAAATTTTGTTTTCCCATAACAGTGTACTGATTAATTCTGTTGTCTCGCAGAGGGAAGCACCAGTAATGTGTCTGGCTCGAGTGATTTGGAAAGCAGAGTGAGACCACAGCAGCAAAACCCCCTCATTCCTATGATGCTTTCCCCACCAGAATCACTGTTAGTGTCTTGTGTTTTGAGAGGAAATTTCATAGAAGCCCACCAGGTAAAGGAGTTGCGTGTATTTTGTGCAATTAAAAATGTAATTTGCTATTGATGTTTGTGGTTGTGATAGCTGATGGAATTCCTGCTTTTGTATTAAGTAGCATAGGGCTGAAACATCTGCATTCTGAGTTGAAAGGGTCACTTCAGAAGTAAAGTGATAGAACAAAAATATTTCAAACCAAGATCCCAAGAATACTGGGGTGTTTTTTTTTCCTTGTTACATAAAAATGCTTTCTTTAAGCCTGGGTTCTCGAAATATGAAAATGTTTGAGAGCTGGCCAAGCTTAGTGTTTCAGCTGAATGAAGATCATAAAGAGCTCATGTGAAGTCTCATGAGGAAGCAGCATCTGAACCGCTTACTTTAGTCAGTGAATAAAAGCCATGACACTGCCACTTGTAAGCTTGTCAGGAACATGGAAAGATATTCCTTAACCAAAGCAGAGCCAAAGTGGTAATTAAATTTATTTGAAGGAGGTATATTTTGAGGCTGAATTTATGGTGCTGAAAACAAGCAGGAAAATTTGAAGTTGACAATCCACAGGTTTGTAGTTCTTTGCTCCCTCACAGCTATGCATACCTTTCTTTAAGGGGTTTTTGGGCTGATGCTCTGAAAAAATATGTTGAGGTACACCAGTGATTTGATCTTCTGCCAAAAGCAGTGGCCTGGCTGAGTTTGAGAGTGGTATCAGAGCAATTAGTATCATTTAAGCATTGCATTAGCAGCGGGTTACTGGTGAACTCATTAGTTCTGTTTGACGTCAAGCATGCCTCTTAATCTCTGCTTATAGGGCTAAAAGAAGAATTTTGTTTTGCTTTGTTACTTTGAATTTCAGTATCACTGATGATGAGTTCGAGCTTGGTTTGTGTTCTGTTGTTGGTTTGATAATAGGAACTTGCACAGCTGTGCTTATCTATTCTGTGTTTAAATTTCTCACTTGATTCCTTTCTGAATAAGAATTTGTTTAAAATAGTTTACTTTGGAGGGCCGACTTGATAGTTTTGTTTGTTTGTTTTGTTTTTTTTTTTCTTTTGTTGTCTGTTGAAATCATGAAGGGTTATTTTATAAGACATGGTTTATGAAGATTAATTCAGCTCTAGCTTTGCAACAAATAATAGCTGAGCTTTATAAAAATAGTTGAAAAATTTCTCTAAGGTCCTGTTTTTCAGGCAGTTAAAACTGTAGAAAATACCCAACCATTTCAGCCTGCTGTGTCTGGGGGAGGGGGCTTTTTCTGTTGAAGTATGTGTTTTATTTTATTCCTTCATCTCTTCTAAAAGCCCCCAAAGTTCTTTGACCTTTGAAAAGTTCTGTTGACATGCTCTGTAATTATATCTATTGCTGATTATGAAAGGTGGCTTTGATGTTTAATCTGGATGCTTCACCTTGCTACGGTGAGTTGGTTTTCATGGAGCGCTACCAAGAGGCGGTACAAGAAATGGCAAGAGTGGAGCACAACATAGAGAATCAAGCGTCAGATGGCACTGGAGGTATCAAGAAATCTGGCAGTGGCCGTTCAACACTGCAGGCTATTGGGAATGCAGCAGCAGCTGGTAAGGACTGAGGGTTTTGAGGTTTTTTTTCGTAAAAGGTGAGGGAGAGGAAGAAGTAGAAAATAGGAGAAAGCAGTTTGAATACCGTCATAATGAGTGCCGCAAGCAATTCTTCTGAAGAATACGTGATGGTTCTTTGCATTGTGAAGACTAAGAATGCTGAAATTTGCTTCTCATGCCCAGTTATTTTTGTCCATTCTGCAGTAACTGGTCCCTGATGCAGGCCATCTGTTAAATTATTTTCCAAAAGGATTAAGAGAATAATCATCTATGACAGGATCTGAGACACATAGCATATTTAGTCAGTGATTGTGTGTTTTACTGATGCATGTAGGTATGGTATTTTATTCCATCTCGGATGTTACTGATAAATTGCTTGCAACTTCTGGAAGTCTTGCCCCTACTCCCCAAGAAAACTTCTGGATCAGCAACATCCAGCTGGAGCATACTGATCCTCTGCAGGAAGTCCTGGAAGACCTCAGTCCTTCAGCAATGGCAGCATTCGACCTGGCTTGTACTCAGTGCCGTCTTTGGAAGACATGCAAACAGCTTTTGGAAACAGCAGAAAGAAGACTGTACAACAGCCTTGAAACTCAGGGTAGGCTTTTGATTTTTGTGTTTATTAACTTGGGCCTGGGAGGAGAAAATGCCTGTCTGTGGATGTTGCTTGTACTAACACCTGAGTCTTAATCTCATTTTGTACTTTTTATGTTAGTTTCTCCTTTTTCCACTCCTAACTTTTATTTTGTCCCCTTTTGCACAATAACTTTTCCAGGCCACCATCCTGACTTTGTTTCACTGTACTATGAAGGTGTAAAGGGTTTTCCAGCAGTTCTCCAGCAAATAAGTAAAATTCTCAACTATTCCTGCACATCTCAAGGGCAATCCAAGCCAGGTAGTATGCTTTGCTGATAAGATACTCTGTTGAAATGTGTTTAAATCCAGTTCTTGTCCTCTGCTGCAGTGGAAATTTGAACCTTCAGTTTTCTAGCTTAAAACAAAAAAGGAGTGGGGGACAAAACCCAAGCTCAATTCTGTATGAAAGGAAACATTTTGAATTTTGCAAACTAATTGTATTATAAAACAATTTTGGTTCTGTGGGGCTTTTTCTGTGCAAAAATATTTCTGTCTTTGTTGTAGTTGCTGTTTCTCTCTCTCTCTTTGTAGAGGTCTCGGATGAGAAAATAGGGAGTCATTTTCGATGCAGTATTGTAAACCTTCTGCAAGCTTGCTACCCTGCCTTGACTGAAGAAAGTATTACTAATGAAATAGTTTTATCACAAAATCTGGATCAAATCCTAAAAGCACTGACACATGTTGAACGTTCTGTGGGTGAGTTACTTGTGTGATCATGAAGACTGACAAACTAGATCTAAACTTTTTTTTTTTTTTGCCTGTCCAAGCAACCCTAAATCTAGTTGTAATGCTCTTTGACATATGCATAAGTAATTTTTTTTCAAATCATAAATGCAAAGTGTAAATTTTACCTGTAATTCTTATATTCTGAGCACTAGTTTTCAGAGCTAAAATTGTGAACTTGGCAGAGATGAAAGGATAGTATTCATAAGTACAATTGAGGTTACTATTTGTCCTATTTTTCTTCAGTCCTAACAAGGAATTCTTACAGTGTATTTAACCTGACAGCTTATAGATAATTAGGTGTATCTTTACTGTTGCCTTTTTCTTTTATTTTCTTCCCACTCTTCCTTTTTGGCATTTAATACTTACGTGAATCTTAGATGTGTGTCTGTTCTCTTAAATCAGACTCTAAAGGCAGCCTGCTTGGCACCTTGGTGGAGCAGGCCTCTCTCAAACCTGCAGAGCTGGAGAAGCACGTGGTTTGGAATCAGTCACGGCTCCTGTTGAGGACTCTTGCCCAAACTGTCCAAATCACGCCAGAGAGCAACATGCAACCAAACTTTGTGAAGGCCTTCTTTGACTACATCTCTAGACTGGCTGCTGTTTTATTGCAAAGCCTGAATGCAGAGCTAGGTAAGAGATTTCTGCTGGAAGGCCTGAGCCTAGGTGAAGATGCCCAGACTCTGTAGTCTGGCTTGATTCTGGAAAGTAATTGTACAAAAATGGCTCCTTGCCAAACATGCCTACTACCTGTGCATAGTCACATCTTTTCATTTTGAGTGATTATTGCGCTGTTTTCAGTTTTATTTCTTCACACCTAGGCCAATCACAGGTGAGATAAAAATAGCTGATGGCAGTAGGAAAATGAGAACAGAAATACTAACTACTGCCCAGATTCTGTATTTCAGTTAGGCAAAACGAAGTCTTGATCTCCAGAAATTCTGATCACTACTCTGTAAGGCAAGATTGATTCTTGCATCCCATGGATCAGCACTTTTCAGCTCAGTTAGAGGCAACCAGTGCCCTGCTGCTCCACAGGGATAAGAAGAGAGTGTGTGGAAGGCTATGCAGAGATAACTAGGCAGATCTTTTTATTTTTTTATTTTTTTTCAGATAATCAGCAGATGATGGTGGTCCATGAAAAGAAAGGTACCATTGGCACATAAAGCGATCAGAAGAACAGAAAATTCAGTGTGCTAGGAGAATAAACACTGGTCTAGGTTTTAAAATTGGCATTAATTGAGCTGCTCTAATGTAAAATACCACAGTACTGATTTCAGAGACTATCTCCAAGAGAAAAAGGCAAACATCTGTTTTCAGACATGCTGGTTCAGCTCAGGTCACTGCCATAACAACTGTAACTTTTGTATGGACATGATTCAGTCCTCTTCGACTGACTGCCATAGCCAAAAAAAAAATGCACAGTATTTGAGGGCAGAGTGAGTTTTGGGGAAATTTTGTTATACTGGAAGATAAAAGGGAAAAGGTAAACTTATGAGAATCTGTTCAGAGCTACTTGACATAACTCAGTTGTGAATACAAAAGCTTTTCAGCAATACTGGCCAGGATTTCATTTCCTTTGTAGAAGTAGCTGAACATCTGTGAGTTTCCTCTGCCTTTTTTCACTTTGACTTGACAGAGCATGGACTCACTAATCTACATCCAGAGACTCCTTAGAAACCAGTACTGCATATTTTATGCCTCTCACCACAAATGCACATTTTGACAAAAGTTTGAAATAGAATTGGCTAAACTGTGAACCTAGATCTTGCCTAAAGGCCAAAGAGTCTCCACTGTACCTGATTTGGTAATAGTCTAGTAAAATGTGACCTAGTGGTGCCAAGTTTTAAGAGACCTATGATAATTACAAATGCAGTGCAGTTTACTCAGGATTTTACCACTGGTGTGAATGTGGACTTCTATGAATTTAGTCAAAGAGGTTTCAGACTCAGGCTCTTAAAATCTATGTTCATAAAATAAGACTTGTTTAGTATATTCTACTAATATGTTTGTATTATAATAAAAGTTCTGATTTTTCTTTTTTAAGATACATCTGCAGAAGTAAAAGTGGCAAACCCTTTCATACTGTTACAGCAGAGTCCATCTCAGCTGCTCTCCCAGCTTGTGTTTGAGAAACAGGTTCGTCCTGACAGGTTGGTACTTTTAAGATTACATACTTCTCTAGGTTATTTTGGTGTTGGTGACTTAAGACCTCAGCCAGGATTAAATTCTTCTCTGACTGCTTAGCAGAGCTGGTATAGCCAGCTGTGTCCCACAGCAAATCACTTAATGCTGCAAGGTACAGGGAGGAGGTTAGTCGGTGGCTTCTCCTTCAACTTGAAGATTTTTAATAATGAACAGTATGGCTCTATATTTTTAACAGTTGCTGTCTGTTGTGAAGAGAGAGTGCATTTATGTGAATTTTTTTTAACTGAATGTGTGACAGTTCAGAGCAATGGACTTGCAACTTTGCAGTGTAATAAGATACAATAGACCAGTAGAGCTTATATAGATGTAATAGATACAACAGACCAGCCTCTTATGAATACAGCAGTGCATGGCCCTTGCCTAGTCAGTAAGTAAACTGGATAATCTAAGGTATTTCCATCACAAATTACTAAATTAGGCTGGCATGGAAAGTGTCTGATTTGACAAAGAAGCTCTTAAGATGAGCACTAACTGTGAACATTAGTATGGTACATTTAGGTAAAAGTGAATGTTTGAGGAATGGGTTTCTTTTCATTAAAAGAATGGCAGCATAAGCTCTGAATTACCAATGTTGGGCTGTGTACATTTTTTTCATACTGAGTAAACATAGGATATGTACTCTCCCCCAGTGAAGAATATTAGGAGTCTTGTTGTTACAAAGCATTTGGAAGATTTATGAAAATATGTAATTGTAAAATACCTTTTATGTGTTCTGGGTAAGCTGTTTCTGTTTTCAATCCTGCAGGGTTTCCTCTCTCTTGGCTGAAGAAGAGTTGAACTTGAATGTGCAGCAAGTTATTGTTAACTGTTGCTGTGAACCACTGTCATTGTGCAGTGCAAGGCAAAACAGCCAGGCAAAGTCTCTTCTGACAAACATCAGCAGCTTAGCACATCAGTGTGCCTGCCACTGCCTGCCAGATATTGAAATACCTATTCTCAATTCTGCAGTGACCTCTGAGGATATCTCCATTCAGGCCCCATCTCCTGTGAATGACTTGAGCCAGAACACACTCACTGCCTCCTCCCTAGACTTCCTAAAGTCTCAGTCAAAGCTGATGGCCACAGTGGCATGTCTAAGTGCATCTAACATACAGAAAATTCCCAAATCGAGTTTATCTTGGATGGAATTTCGGGGCAAAAGGGAGGTGCCCTTAGGTTTGGAGCAAATTTCCAGGGAGTGTGAGACATTGTTGAAGGAGTTTCCAATATTGGAACGATTTCTTCTTACTATGTTTGGGCCACTTCAGAATCAGCAAGAGGAAGGTAGTGGTTTGGCTACTGTCTTCTCTGGCAAGACATACATATCTCTGGTTCTCCTAGGACTGCATTCCACCAGAGCTGTTCAGATATTAATGAGAGTCTTTAAACAAGCTCTTGCTGCAAAGAACTGGGACAGAGCCCTGAAAGTCTTAGATCTGTACAGTCAGGACATGGAGGAGCTGGTCAGTGTGAAGGATGCTGTGCTGAGCTGTGCAACTGCTGAAGGTAAAAAAAGATTGTTAGGCTTTTTTTTTTTCCTTTTTTTTTTTTTTTTTTTGGAATGAAGAATACAGCCTAGATCAAGAGGTAAAACTAAAGTAGTGGTCCTTGGGCAAATCCGAAGACAGAAGCAGATCCCTTCCTTTCCTTCATTCTAAATTTGCTTTCTCTGATGGTGTAGTTTCAGTTTTGCAAATGTGCAAATCTTGGCAAGTTTAGTACAAGAGAACTGGAATGCATCTGTGGTGGTATTTTTAAGTGGAGTGTTGAATACATGAATAGACATTAATCATAGTACTGTTAATGGATCATCTCTTACAGCAGTGTTATTATCATACATGAATGATGTATCCTGTGAAAGCAGGTGCCTTTTGGAGTTTAGAGATAGTAAATGTCCATGCTAACTTGGGTTACTTCCTGAGAATCTGATGCTTGGAATGAGTCTTGTATGGATTTTTCAGCACTGTACTGTTTCTTTTGGTGATATGATCCAGTGAGGATGAGGATTTTTTTTATTTGCCAAACTACAAAAACTGAGTTTCAAACTAGCGCTTTGTTTCTTCCACAGATAAGGATGGTTGGCTATACTTGTTCCCAGTGAAAAATGCAGCATTGAGAAGTAGGTTGGCTCTGCGCTGTCTGGACAAATGGCCTCTTGATGCCTGTTTGGAAATCTTAGCTTATTGCATTTCTGATTTGGGCATAGCTGATGAACTGAAAGCCATTCTGTGGAGCAGGAAGAAAGAACTTCAGGTTTATCAGAAGGTACAAAGTTATTCTTCAAGTAACCAGTGAGATGAAATAGGTAGCAGGGAGCATATATGCTTCCCCTTTGAAAAAGTTGTAGCCCTTGGTTCTTTTTTCATAATAGCTTTTCAAGTGTTTTGTCCAAAACAATTCATGTGTTTTCAGTGCTGTAATATCCAATTAACATTCTGCTGCCATCATTCATAACTCTTCTATTCTCATATTAGCATCCAGGTCTGCAAACATGAATAGACATAAACATTTGTGTGAGGCTGCTTTTTTGAAAAATATTTATTTTTCCATTCTATACAAATGCTGGAGTCTCTGGAAGCTTTCTGTGGTGATTCATCCTTTTATAAGCTTGAGAGGTGCAGATATACCTAGGCATGGCGTACAAGACTAGTGGTCCAATAAGTGTGTTTGTATTGTAGTAAGTTCTAACTTCAGGTTAGTGGAGATACCCAAGTTCAGTCAGAGTACTTAGCTTGGAGTTCAGTACAGACTGAAAAGCCAAACAGAGTGAAAAAGGACTCATAAATCCCTGCTGTTAGTGTCAGCAGTGCCTGCAGTATACATGTACTTTTTCATCCATAATTATTGCCATCTAGTGTCGTGATTTAAGCCAAGGACATCTAGTCTTTCAAAAACCTTCCATTGTGAGTGTGTGTTGTAGTCTTATACCTGTGAGAAAGTTGTGTGGTCATTTTTGTAGTGCAGGTGCATTACAGCCTCCAAAAAAAGGGGTAGACATCAATGTGGGTCTCCTTTTTGGATTTTTTCTTTGTATGAAGCAGTTCTTGATGTGATCAGCTCAGCTGTTCCCTTAGGCTTTCTTGTTGTAGATAAAGCTTTTCTAATTTGTGCTATCCTAATACTAACTTCCTTTCAGATTCTGAATGTGCAAAATGAACCATTGTGGAATGACTGGCAGGAGCTGAAAAAAGCCTGCACTGATGACCCCCAGGCCATCATGAATATAATTCTGAAGGCAAAGGTTAGGCATCCTGTTGTGAATTTTGTTGAATTGGAATGCATTAAACTTTGAATAGATAAATTTATTGAAATAGCATCTGAAAACATTGATCAATGGAGATTACCTTGGGAGGAAGGATTACTTTGCTCAGTTCTGTGCTTCAGAAACACACACAGATCTGTGTTTAATGTCAAGATTTACATGTAGTTAATAATGTGTAAGTTTTAAGTTATAACACGCTGAGATGCAACTTGTAATTTTCTCGTAGAATATTGAAGACTAATAGCATGGCTTTTGGCATAATACAGGCTTGATTATTATATAAGTACTAATACTGTAGATCTGGCTGGCCTTACTGTGAGATGAAAAGGTATTCTTAATGCAGGCAGTAAGTCTGACAAACTTGACTATAATCATCTTCCCCTTGTCAGCATAATTATTTACATTGACATTTTGTAGTCTAAAGTACAGAATTTCTTGAGAAGTTGAGCAAAACTTTGGGAGAAACAGCTATATCAGAGTGGGTAGTTTTTGTCCTTTTATTTTATTTTTACCTTTTTTTTTTTTTTTTGTTCTGTAGGATTATGAGTTGTGTGAGGAATGGGGGCACTTGTATCCTGTCCCAAGGGAAGAGTTGATCGACCTTCACCGTGAGCACCTTCTTCACTTACTGGAGATAGGAGACATGGAAAAAGCATTGCAGGTATAGCAAGACTCTTTCAGACTTGCATCCATAGGTCAAATAAGTTGAGAAACATTTTCTTTGTTTTCTTCATGTGTGTTTTCATGATCTTTTTGGTTTCTTCCTTAAAAGACGCTGTTTGCTTAGATACACTTTCAGAATCTCGGCTCTCCCCTGTTCCACTTAAGTGAAAATCCAGTTTGGCAGTCTGGTTGTTGGAAATGTCACTTACATGGAAATAAAAGGCTCATTATACTTGAAAAATTATAGTGAAGCATTTCTGTGCTGCTTAAACAGAAGAACCAGAAGTGAAACTATTAACAGGAATTGGTCAGTTGTGCTTCAGTGCCCAGATTTGTCAAGTGTGAATTCTTCCAGTTTTAATAATTACAGAGCTGTTGCTAATAACAGAAAGCATACAATAAAGTGCAGGCTTTTTCAGACATAGCTTTGAAAATACTCTGGAAGCAATGGGAAGACTTTTGACCACTACACCTTCTGACCCATTCCTTCTTTAATTTTTAAAATATTTTGATTAATAAATGGAGCAAATAGGCAATGAGTGGTCTATAAATGGATTATCTAAATCATCCTTGTATATGTACGACACTTGTGTAAGTTAATTTGCTTGAGGCAACAATTTTTTGTGGATTGACAGTTATAAAGGCTACTCCCCAGGAATGTAGCAGGGATTCAGTGTATTTTGTTTGCTTTTATAGCTTTTACAAAGAATTGAAGACCCTGGCATTTGCCTTGCCATCAGTGAACAGTCCCTTGACCAGCATCCGAACTTGGCAGCCTCTCACTTCCTGGCTGATTACCTCGCAGCTCACTTCTATGCAAATCTGACAACAGCACGCCGTAATGAAATCCAGGCACTCTATGTGGGATCAAAGGTGAGTAAAATTCCTGCATTGTGGGATTTATGGCAAAATACCATTATATAGGTAATTTCATAATACATAATTTATAAAGTCTGTACCTTTTACCAGAGCATTCTTAACATATCAGGTCTAAAATCTCAGTCTTGAGATCCAAAGCAAAGTTTAGAGATGGCTTAAAACTTCTCTTCCCCTTGTCCATCTTTGCAGTTCCTGTATTACTAGGTGGTTGTAGCTCCCAATGTGAATAGAGCAGTCTTGTGTTTGAGCTGTAGGGAGTGGAAGAATGCATAGGCTAAAAGAGGGTAGGGGCAGAATGAAACAGAATTGTGGTGTTTATTGGCAGAGTTGCTGTCTTTGTCCCGTGTGGAAAAGAAAACATCCTCAACTTGCTCTCTGGGTCAGAAACACCAGGTGTCCTACGTATGCCCACCTGTATGGTGGTCTTTGACACTTACAAGGCATGTTTTTGCCCAAGTGCCTTCCAGAGTGTCATGGGTTCAGCAGTAGCAGTCATTTTTTCTCCTTCTTAGTGGCTGGTGCAGCGCTGTGTTTCTGACTTTC
>WYDI02030310.1:97787-130405 GCA_009867235.2 Psittacus erithacus
TTGGTGGTAGCAGTAGTGATTTGTGTTATACCTTAGTTAATAGACTGTTCTTATCTCAACCTGTGGGAGTTGTATTCCTTCGATTCTCTTCCCCATCCCTCCGGGAGCCGAGGGAGGAGGTGGGGGGACAGTGAGTGGGCTGTGTGGCAGGCCTTAAACCACGACACAGAGGTGGACAATATCACTCCTCTTTTTGGATGGTCTTTGTCTTTACAGAAGTCGTACAGGTCCTGTGCTCAGCCGGGGGATAGATGCATTCGTTAACCAGTAGATTATCTTAGTCAAATGCATTATATGTAAATAAAATGCAGTGCTTTTGGTAATGTCTGTTTTATTGTAGGAGTACAAATAACAGGTTGCTCCATATGTGCCACAATAGTATTTTGTCAGGCTTCCTGTTTCCTTACTTGTCACTTCTGAAGAGGTAATTTAATTTGGGAAGTGTCCGTATTAACTGTGTGTCTTTGAGAAGAGAAATAAGAGCATTTCTCCTAATGTTTCCTCAAGTGATGGAAGGATAATGATTGGGCTAATACTCCTTTATTATTTTATTAAGAGAATATGTCTACCTTACTATTTGTCACAGGGTCACAGAATGCTTTCCACTCTTCAACTTTGAATGAGATGGTGTTCTGTAGAATGGGAAAGTGGAAGCTGAGTAATTTCTGCAATCCACTCAATAATTCTGTAACAGAAGTAGGAATAGGTCTGAGAAGTCCCGCCTCCATTTTTTTTGGCCTCTGTATGTTATTCCATTCTCTTCATAAGCTGCTGCGCTAGTTTCTTGTCTTTAGTTTTACAGAAACGCAGATTTGAAGGTGTGTAATTTTAATAGGCTTTTTTCCTTGTGTCTTAGGTGCTGCTGACTCTGCCTGAGCTCTGCCGTGTTAACTACTTCCACCTGTCCTCCAGGCCCCTGCTCATGCTGGAGCAGCTTCTCATGAATATGAAGGTGGACTGGTTAGCTGTTGCTGTGCAGACACTGCACCAGCTTTTAGCTGGGCAGGAAATTGGTTTTACTGTAGAAGACATTGACAATTTGCTCTCCAAGTATGCAGAAAAAGCTCTCAACTTCCCTTTTGCATTAAAAGAAAAGAGATCAGGTGACTGCCTGTGAGAATGCTGGTTTTCACTTGGGAAAGAAGGGCCAATTTCCACCCAGAATAATTTCACCAACTGTGGCAAAACATTTTCAGATGTGTGCCTCCAGTCTCCCTCTAGCCCAGAAAGTTCTTGAAGTCTTAAAGCCCAAATGTTCTTAAAGTCTTTGCCTGTCTTCTAAATAGACATTCTCAAGGACCATCAGGTTCAAAAGTTTCTCATACTTTCCTCTGCTCCTTTTTGGGGTCTCTTTTCTTCTAAACTTCAATTTTATTTCATTCCTGTTTAACACAAAGTCACTGATGACTTAAGGAGCTCTAAAACCTGCCCTCCTACCACAGTCCTATTCCTTTTATCATATAAAAGGCGTTTAAACCTGTAATTCTTTTTAACATTCTCAGCTCAGTTCACCTTTCTGCTTTGCCAGTCCTTTCTCGGCCATGTTGTCTGATTTTTCCTGTATTTGGTGCACTCAGGGTTTTAGAACTGGAGCAGCAGAGGGTGCTGCAGATCGAGTTTTTAGTGCTTTTGTTTCACTATATTAAAGTGCATGGTGTGTGTACCTATTTCTACATACCTATGTGGTACCAACTTGCTTTATGCCAGTTCCAAATGTTGACTTCATTTCATGGTTTAAAGATGCAGCTCTTGCTAACAAAAAAGCAGCACTTATCTATCTTTTCATGCCAAATGACATACAGTTTTGCAAGAATGTTCCTTCCACTGTGATTTGAAGCATTTAATATTTGCTATGAGCATCTTGCATCAACTAAGGCTTTTCACATCTGATACTTATTCTCTGCTTTATTATTGCTGTGCCTATCAGTAGGCCATAGCTTTGATAAGGATCCCTTTCTGTGTCTTAGGTCATTGAATATACAGTTTTGCATTAACTGTTGCGGGCTAATTTTCATGAACACATAGTAATTTGTAATTACATAGCTAGTCCTGTTTTGTTCTGTCATTCTTACATACTTCTGTGAATGGATTCCTCTTATCTTTGTGAAAACAGGTAGATGTATGGCCAGGATTGTTCTCCACATTTTTCTTTTTCCCCCTTCCCTTTGTTCTAGATTCTCTCATACGTATCCAAGAAAGCCTCAGTCAGGTATTGGAGTCTGAAACAATGTCTAAATCGGGATCATCAGACCTATCTCCTGTCAGCTTTACTGGTAAAGTTAAGCCATTAGTGCCATTTTCTTTGAACCTGGTTATATTTGTTTTATCTCCAGTGTATGTCAGTCCTGCTGCTTAATAGTAACTTGGATCGCATTTAATGCAGGTTAGTAGATCTCTGCATTTGAGTGCTTTGAGTCCAATTAAAAGAAAACTTAAAAGGGAACAAGAAGTTTACAGCTGTGTTTTGAGTTTTGGTGGATATCTGCAATATATCTGAAAAATCAGCACAAAGGCTTTCTGTTCCAGAGAGCACAGAAAAACCCAAGCCTGAACAGACCATAGGAAGGTAGAATACATCTGCAGTGGATTACCAGTGCTGCAGATTAATCTTTCTGTGTCTTGACTTCTCAGTCTGGGTATATAGGCAGAGCTTGTCTGGAAGCCCATCATTGTGGTACTTCTCCCTGTTTTCTTATTCTTTTCTCAGTATTTTTTTGCATTTCTGGTTCTTAACTTTGGCTTTACAATAGATATCCCATTTGCATTGTATTTTTTTCGTAATTCTTTTGGTCTTTGAATTTACTTTTTCTAGGATCCCTCTTGTGACCTGAGGGAATGTGACCTTGTATTGTCAGAGAGGCTCCACTGACGGTCCTCAAAGATAAATAGAAACAAAATAATTTAAGCCAAAACAACTGAAGAATGCTTATGGCTTAAAATCAATCACTTCTATAGGTTCCATTCAGCATCTAATGCAAGAAATGCAGTCTTTGGAGGATATATATTGTGAGAGATACGCAGTGTGTGCTCTCAGGGAATGACTAGCAAAGGATATCTTCATACCTCCAAGGCTGTTGGTTCTCAGCAACTGGTGGCCTGAACTAAAGCTGCACAACGGTGTCCTGATCTACAGTTTAGGTTGTCTGAACTGTTCTATTTCTGTATCCTGAACTCTGTCTATACAAAGCAACAGCAGTGTCTTTGGTTTGGGCTGTGTAGCTCATCAGTTTTTCTCCTAATAGTCAGCTTAATGTTTGTTGTTACAAAACGAATGCATTGTTGTCTAATGTTCCTTTGCAATCCAGTATTTACTTGGATGAGCATGAGTTAGCTTTATGGAATAGAGGGTTTTTTTTTTGTTTTTTTTTAGTTTAGTATTTGTGTGCACAGAAGGTGGCTTGCAGGGCTGCAGTGGCATGTTAAACTTTATAATTAGCCTGTAGCGTAATAACTGGCTCACAGCATATAAACTAAAAGCCAGTCTAATGCTGTAAACTTGATTCAATGAGTATTTCACTGGCAAGGTCAGGAGATCCCAAAAGACAAAGATTTAAACTTCTGTCTCTGGCAAGTGATTTCCACACATTAGATTGTAAAGGGGACCAGAACAGGGAGGGATATGCTGTTGCTAGCCATACCACACTTTTCCTGCGATTAAAAAAGTCCCAGTCTTCATGAATGTCAACACTGGGTATCTTTATATTTTATGCTATATCACTCTTTGGTATCCATATACTGGGAGGTTTATGTATGTATGTGTGTGTATATGTATATATATACACACATATACTGGGGTATTTATTTCTTCCTCATCTAAGTGTCTGCATATGATAAAAGAACAGATGCTGACAAGTTGGTTTACTCCCCTCTAATGATTATGGTAAAGGTCTATTAGTAAGTATGTACTATTGCTTATCAGTATTGAAATACTGTAAGTTTATAATCTTACAGTTTTATCTTAAAGTATATGTATTCCTTAAATAATGTTACTTTGCTATGCCTGGTTGAAGGTAATGGTAATCATCTTGTGAGGCAAAAGATTTTACAGCCTCAGTAAATATGTAGTGTTTTCTACTATTCAACAGTGGATTAAAAAGCTTAAATCTCATTCTGTGTTTTTATTGGCCTGGCTCTTTTTAAGGTGTCACCATATCTGCAAGTCCCAGAGACAGAATTCTGCAGCAGAATTTGTGCCCTCAAGAATTTGTGCCTCCTGAGAAGCCACCACCAAAGCAACAATGGATACCTGATGACACTGAAACGATATGTATGGTTTGCAAAACTGAACGTTTCACTATGGTAAGGAACAAAAGTTAAATACAGACATGTGACCTTAATAGGAAAACTTGCTCATAGCCTGTCCTAACAGACAGTAGCTACTTCAGAAAGTGTGTCTTCATCAGTGTAGACCTGACAAAATTACCAGTCCTTTGATATTTAACCATTAGTTTCTGTTCGGTGAGTTGAAGAGACTAGCAACAATTAGCTCCTCAGAATCCTGTGAAGTGATAGAGCCACAATAGGAAATCTGATCATCACAGAGGAGAAAACTATAAGATCTAAAAAATGTATAATAATAGCAGTATTAATCTTTCAGAAAGCTGTATAGTTGACTGTGCTGGCAAGAAATAAAGTGAGCATCATATTCAGATGAAAATATATATGTGTTGCTGGTTACACTTTGCTAAGACCTGTTGATACATTGACTACTCAAGCAACTGCATTGGTGCTGTAAGAGAGGAGATTAATTTTAAGTTTTGCAGCTGTTTTGGCAGTCTGTTATCTTCTGTTGTTTAGAAAGAGTACTGTTTTTCAAAGTATCTGTTGATTTTTAATTTGGAAATTACTAAGATGGTGTTAGAAAGACGGTCTACAACTTTTAACTTTCCAAGAGATGACCTAACTAGCACAGTGGTTAAAACTGGGACAATTTAAAAATGGAAGGCCAAAGACAGCAGCAAATGTGTTTTAAATACCTGCCTCTGACTTTTGGGTTTGGTTTCTTTGGGGTTTTTTTTAATTTGCCATGCCCTCTCCGGGAAGGAAATGTAACAGTGAGAGTCCATCATTGTATAGTTCTGAAAAGCCGTATTGTGCTTGCTCTTTCTCCTCTTCAAAAGGAGTACGTTTACTCAGGAGTGGAGGCAGACATAGCAGAGGACTTGAGTAAATCCTTTCTGTTGCTCATCCATGACCTCTTTTGCCTAGTTTAACAGGCGCCATCACTGCAGGCGCTGTGGCAGGCTGGTGTGCAGCTCTTGCTCCACCAAGAAAATGGCAGTAGAAGCTTGCAGAGAAAATCTGTCTCGTGTATGCGATCAGTGCTATAGCTACTACAACAGAGAACATCTGCCTGGCTTGGTAAAAGACACAAGCATGTAAGTCTTTCCGTTCCAGTTCTTCTCAATTTCATGTGCACAGCAGAGTATATGAATGGAGTGAGGGAGAAGCATTTGGGTTTATCTGGAAAATATAATAACATCACTTTCATAAGTTATTTTAACTTCTTAGCCTCCAGCTGCTGGGGTTTTCAGGTTTGATAGGTGTGGGGATTTTCATTATGACTCAACTTATTTTTCACATTAGAAAGAACACTGAAGAGCCAGGCAACAAAGTCTTTAATTCTTTAAGCATCAACTGATCATTAACCTAAGAATTGAATGCTTTGATGCAAAATGCACTCAACACAAACTACTACAGTGAGACAAATTTTCTTGCAGTTTATTTGGCTCCTGAATTAACATCACATGTTGACTAGCTGTGTTGAACATATCAGTGTTTAATGTTATTCCATAATCCCTTGATTATGACTTCTCGAACCCTTGTGGATTCAAATACAAGTTCATTATTAGATAGGCTTTGAAACTGCCTTTAATAAAAGGGCAGCTGTGATGACAGATTTTCATTATGTGGTTGCTTTAGGCTGAAATTCATTGTGTGTATGTTAAGCCAGCTGGTGAAAAGTGCATCTGAAAAGAGTAAGTGTTACTCTCTGTGACCCTATCAAGCCTGCTGATACTGCTGTCTGGGTCACCGAGTGTAAAACTCTGTTTCAGTGTGCTTTCAGCTGCATTTCCTCTTTTCCTAGCAAGCCTGCAGATAGCAGTATTCCACTATGGCAGTACTGGCAGGCTGACTATGAAAAGAGCAGTACTGTGCAGATCTGAGAAGGAACCTCTGAAAAAATCAGTCATCTCTAGTTAAACCAGTTTGTGTCAGAATGGTTGCTTACTCTGCCAGATTAGGTCAGCAGAGCCTACCAGTAAGTTTGAGTGCCATTTGTCATGTTTTAATTAAGTGTCTGGGTTTGTATATCAAAACCAGTTAAATTTGAAAGACGGAGAAATAGATGCCAGAACCTTAATTTTAGTTCTGAAATATTGATACTGAGAAGCTCTTGTTCTTGGTGTCTGCTTTTTTATGATGTGTGCAGCAGCCCTATTCCTAATGAAGGTTTTAAGAACTAATTACTTAGTGTAGTTGAAATACAACAATGCAGAGGGCAGGGTATTTCCAGATAGTAGGGGTTGGGGCAGGGCAATGTGTCAGGGCAGGAAGGGAGAGAGGTTAGATTTTTACAAGACAGTGTTCTGAGAAGGCTAGTCATATTCATGTCTCTTTTAAAACTGTTTTCCTCAGTGTGCTGGAGGAAGCATAATGGGTTTTTTCTGTCATTTTATTACAGTAGAAAACAAGATCAGGACCAAGTAGAAGGTAAGGAGTGGCGTAAGATTAAACTTCAATTTTTTTATTTTTTTTTAAGTGCCCGATGAGCAGCAGAGTTAGAGGTAGGAAGCTGGAGATAGAGATCATAGAATCACAGAATGGTTCAGGCTGGAAATGACCTTAAGATCATTTAGTTCCAACCCCTCTGCCATAGGCAGGGACACCTCAAGCTGGATCATGTTGCCCAGGGTTCCGTCTGACCTGACTTTGAACACTGCCAGGGATGGAACATAGGAGATAGGAAGTTGATGCATCTAGTTGCAGCTGAAGGGTGATAAAAACCTCAGTTACAAATGTTCTTTGCATGAGCAGGCTGAAACTGAGCATTCCAAACTTCTGTGAATGGAAATCGATATTTAGGAGAAATGTCTGAGCCTATATTGAATGTGCTGAATGGGGATTAAAGGAAGGAACTGAAAAACAACAACAGTTGGAGAATGTACTTTGCATACTACAAACAGCCAGTGAGAGGCTGTGGTGTGAGTAGGAATTAGCCCAGCACAGTATGCTGTGAGGTTTGATAGCCCATGCTGGCTGGGGGTAGCATAGGATGAGGCCCCTCTCATGGGTCTGGTGGTATCCTGAGTTCTATCTCCTTTGTTGGTTGTGTGAGTATGGACTAATAATGTCACTTCAGTGCCTCAATTTCCACATCTAATATCTTCAGGAAAGTAATAAAATTTAGTTGACATTTTCTTTGCCATTTTTCCATAGAAAGTATTTACTGTTTGTTTTCAGTTTGGTGTTTGAGATGATTCCGCAAAATTTTCACACACTGTCATGAAATTCTGGCAGAAATTCCATAGTTACTGGAAGAGTAATGTGAAACATGGTGCAAAATATGCATTTGTGCTACGAAGCAAATAAGTATTTTTCCTTACTTGTTCCTTTTTAAGTATGATGGGCTGTTTGAGTTGGGGTTTTTTCTTCTGCTGTTAACAGAAGTTTGCTTTACTGCTACCCTTGTTACAAGACTGAAACAGCTGAAATGCAGCTTCTGAGCTGCTGCTTCTGATTAGGTTGTTCTGCCTACAGAATTGCTGTGCATCACTGAAGCCATATGATTCATTCAGTTTTTCCAAGAAGAAGGAGGAGTTGATCAGGGGAAGAGTAGCAAATTAGCGTTATTCTCAATTTCTTAGCATTGTGATATAGGCCATTGTTTTTCTGCCAGGAACCACAATCACAGACTCAAGCATCAGAGAGCTTGTGCATTCTCAGCTGCACTCAAATGACAGGCAGTATTTGATTTGTAGCTATTCTGGGTTACTAATTTTAAAACACAAATTTCCTTAGTTTGGAGGACAGAAAAAGACTTTTCACAGAAATTAAATTTCTTGAATCATTTGGTCAAAACTCCAATTGTCTGCAATACTATTTTATGTGGAAAAAACCCAAAAAAACCAGAAGGGGTTAACTCATCTTCTCACAGTCTTTCGCCTTAAAGCTGCTAGACTATATGTTGAAATAACCCAGATTCTGAAAAGAAGAAACAGTCAGTGAAGTCAATGTACCTTTTCTTTTACAGATGGTTCTTCAGTTTACCTTTTTAGCTGTAGTCCACAGCTCTCAAATTTCTACTTCCCTTCTGCTCAGAAATATTTAATAACTTGCCTGAGGGAAGGTTGCTGTGCTTGGTGTCCTGTGGAATAAGAGTTGGATAATCAATTGAAGATACATTACTGGAGCCATTTTTTTGTGACAGGGTGTTGGTGTCAGTGAGAATGAGTTTAAGTACAATTTGGCAACCTGCTGAGGAATGGAAATGTTTTTGTAATCTGTACGCTGGGCATGTGATACTGGCAGAAAATGGCACAGTGAGAGGATTACACATGATTTTTTTACAAGAGTACAGAAATACTCTGCATTATGTGTCTTTAGCCAGGCTTGTTGTATGATGATTCTACCTGGGGAGGTGGGGGGGTGGGAGGAGGTGGCTGTAGAAACTTCTAATAATGACTGTTCCACAGTGGTGCAAATACCCAAAGCAGCTGAGCTTGAATGGATTTTTTCCCTGAATGAAGAGGAGAATGAAATTGTACGCAGTGAATTTTATTATGAACAGGTGAGGTCCAGAGAAAGTTGAATATAAGCACTTTCCTTGTGAACTACCTCAGTACCCATGTTTGTCTGTCTTTCCTTCAATTGTCAGGCTCCCAGCTCTTCCTTGTGTATTGCCATCCTTAGCCTGCACAGTGACAGCATAGTTTGTGGCCACCAGCTGATAGAGCACTGCTGCAAGTTGTCCCTAGGGCTCACTAACCCTGAGATGGATGCTGGTCTGCTTATGGATATCATGAAACAATTGCTTTTCAGTGCCAAAATGATGTTTGTAAAAGCTGGAAGGAGCCAGGACCTAGCTCTCTGTGACAGGTGATTTATCAGATGTTCACTAGAGTGTATTGGGGTATTGTTGAGACCATTATCCTTTTTCCTGGGGAGTTGGAGGGTGGGAGGCTTGTTTCATAATTGTACTATGGATGTTTTAAACAAGAAGAGAAGTTCATAATTTAAGAATAATGTGAGAGTTAAAATAGTAGAAATTCAAGTAATCTGACTACACAGTATTTACTGAGAAAATTATCAGAGTAGGTAGAAGTAGTTCACAAAAACTGGGATAAATATTTTACTTCTGGTATTTTATATCTGCTTTCAATCTATATTTGAATACAGGATTTTAAACCTGCTCTTCCTGAGAATGGACATTTTACACTTCCCTCGGGTTGTGTCCTACAGAGCTTGAGGTGGTGGGTGTAATAGGTACATTTCACGTGTACTGTTTTGATTTGGTAACACGGTGTCTGCTGTCAGCCTCTGCCAGTGTTCTACTGAATATGGCAATAACAACAACAAAAAAAAAAGGTAAAAAATAGTCTGAATAGGATAGTGTGATGGATAAAGAAACCTGCTATACTGGTGACTAGGAACTGCTGCTTTAAGAGTTGTCTTTGACATGAAGTTCTTTACGTGTATGATAATAGTGACAGTGTATGTATTTGCTTTATCTCTTTGTTTTCTCCTAGCTACATCAGCAAAGTGGATGTGTTGAATATTTTGGTTGCTGCTGCCTACCATCCAATACCATCTTTGGATCAGATTCTCCTCCCTGCAGCAGTAACAAGATTAAGAAATCAGCTTCTGGAAGCAGAGTACTATCAACTAGCTATAGAGGTAATGACAGTGGAGGGATGTCAGGGTTAATAATGCTCCTGTAGTGGCTTTCATGTTTCTCCCTCTTGAGTTCAGGTGGATGCGATGTGTGAAATGGACAATATCTAAAGAGTTGCAAAATGGGATTAAGTTTTTAAACAAGGAAGAAATTATGAGCACTGGAAAAAAAATTCTGAGAAGAAAGTCTTCTGCTGTGGAGTAGGCTGCTGAAAGGAAGGGTAGGGACCTTGTTTCCCAGGGCAATTAAAATTGGAATGGAGTAACTGCAAGCAAGTCATTAAATAGAGGAATCTTGCATCCAGTAGAAGCGCTGAGGCATTAGTCAGGCACCTTGCCCAAGCATTTACTTTGAAATCAGCAATGATAGCAAATCTATCTATTGGAGTTCATCTCGTGTTCCTATCATCTTCTGTTTTCTTCCTGCTGCTAGGATTTTGTAAGCCTCTGTTTTACTGCTTTGCAGTTTGTTAAGCACAGGATTATGATACTGCAAACTGGATTAGGATTTATAAGGTGTAATAAACAGTAGGAATAGATGACCTATTTGAATACGAACAGTTCGTGCTTAAAGGCAGCTGGTCCACTAAAGAAAATCAGGAATAAATCTGATCAGCAGAGTTATCTGAAATAAAAAAATTTGCTGGCAGTTTGTGAAGCATCTTCTGTTGCTTTTTTTTCCTAAACTACAAACCTGATGAATTCTGCTCTATAAAAATCTGCTTTAGAAAAGTAGATGTGAAAATGTCCTGAGTTTAAAAAATGCTGAACTGAAACTTCCTATATAAATTGTTGCTTCAGTTTGTACAATAAAAAGTACTTCTATATTTGGAGATCATGGGTGTTTTGGTAGTTGTATTTTGTGCCAGTAATACAGAAATAATCAGCATGGGTTTTTTCATGTTTTGTTTGGGTTTTAATGGGACATGCTCTAGAAATTTAAAGGTCACAATCACAGGCTGTGTGATAAGCCAGATTTCCTGTTTTCTGTACTGGGACTGTTTTGCAATAATAACAAACAATTTTTCATTTAGGTTTCTACAAAATCTGGGTTGGATCCAGGTGGAGCATGGCATGCCTGGGGCATGGCTTGCCTTAAAGCTGGAAATTTAAGTTCAGCTAGAGAGAAGTTTAATCGATGTTTAAAACCACCTATGGATCTAAACCAGCTGAACCATGGTTCAAGGCTAGTCCAGGATGTGATACAGTACCTGGAGTCCACAGTGAAGCCCATACTCATTGCGGTAAGAGTCTTTCTGTTCTGTCTGCTCTGAAGAGCTACAGCAAAGCCAAGTGATGATTTTTAATACACATCTTAAAACAATGCATATCAGGTGTGTTATGTTTTCTTCCTTTTGTTATGACTGCAGATGGCAAACTGAATATTGTTGATAAATTTTTTAGCTGTTTCATCACAGTGAATTGGTGGCTGAGAACCAGATCATGCTTGGTGGAGGGGAAAGAAGCTGCACTGGTTAATGTGTTATTACTACAATCTTGAGGAAAATAAACTCAGTTCCAACAATATGTTGTGATACTGTGGTGATGCCATTTTTGTACTGAAACTCTGACAGCTTTGCAGGAATTCAGGGGCGAAATTACAAATGCTTTCCAACTGTTCTTAAACACCATTTATTATGTGTTTTGGAATTAGGTTTGGAAGTTCTAATTAGGTACCAAAAATTACTTTTAGTACTAAGTGACTGCAGAATCATAATCATGAAAGACCTCTTAGAGGTATATGTTTTAGGAGAATAAAAAAGCCAATTTGAACTATTTATTGAAGTAGCTGTTGACTGTGGAATCATGTTTAAATAAGCCTCCTGTCTTTCCCAAGGCTAGCTAGCCATGCTGGGTACAGCAACACGCAGCACCTCTATTGGTAGCCGAGTTCCAATCTAGTGTTTATAAAAAACATTTACTGAATTTTTGCCCTTCTAAAGCAATACCTATTTTAAAAACAACAATAACAGAGTACTTCGAGGCCAAGTGACAAGATCTGACTGGAAAGAGTTTTCCTCATTAACTATCATTGACTCTGTGCTTTAATGGCAGGATGATGATTACTTTACCACGTTGAGGGAACTTGAAGCAACACTGAGAACGAGAAGTCTGTCTCTGGGGTTGATGTGTGAGGGGAAGATTCAGCACAACAGCTACTATCAAGAGTGCTTGTTCTATTTACATAGTTACGGCACTAATCTGGCAATAATAAGCTTTTACATGAGGCATGACTGTATGAGAGAAGCACTGCTTCACTTGTTAAATAAGGTGAGTAATCTGATTTGCCATCACCTAAATTGAAATTTGAAAAGTAGCTAAGAGGGCTTGAAGGCCAGTGTAAGACAGTAATGAGCATCATGTAGCATTCTGGGTAGTTCTCTGAACAGGAGTTTTTGAAGGTCCTAAATGTTGTTACATGCGCTATCCAGGGACTGACAAGAATGCAGTGACATGAAAAATTAACTTTGATCTGAACATCTTATGTTTAATCTCTCTCTCAGTGGCTACTACAGAAGAGAAAGTGCTTTCTTTATTTGGGGTTTTTATGGGGTTTTTTGGTGTTTTTTTTTTTTAATAGAGGCCTGCATCAGCAGTTCTTGGTCTTTTTTTCTGCAAATCTGAAAACCTGGGATTATTGTCATACAGTTCAGAAAAGAGGAAGAAAACTTTGAATTCCAACATGCTGATAACACTAAACACTTGACTCTATCACAGTGGCTCTGTCTCTTGGTATTGTTTGTTGAATCAGACACCCACGTTTGCGCTTCTGTAACCATTAAGAATATAAGGGAATAGAGAGTCCTGTCCCAGAGGACAGGAATCTAAGGAAACCAAAAAGTGGTTTCCAGTTCTCCCTTAAGAAAACTGCATAATACAGAAGGGCTTAAGAATCTCTGGAGACAACAGTTCTGTTACAGTTAAACATAGAAATTATTCCAACAAGGTTCTCATTAATTAAGCGTGCTTCTTTTGCACAAGGAAACTGGTAGTGATTGTGCAAACTAGAGGGGAAGATTTGTTACCTTAATGCAGTAAGGTACTAGGCTTCTGATGAAACATTTTGCAGTTGGATGTCTGGAAACAGTTTATGCACACAGGCTTTATAGCTTGTATCTTATGCTTAGATTTAAAAAAAATAAAAAAATCCATACTGTGGCCTGCATAAACATTTTAAAGACATGTGACACATGCTTCTTTCCATAGTAACCTCAATGTGTGAGCCTGCATTTGTGAGACCATAGTAAATATCTCTGTCAGCTCAGTACTTGTGAGCTTTCATCTGAACTGCTGTGCCCAGTTTTGGGTTCCCTAGTACAAGCCAGACATTGTCAGAATGGAGGCAAATCTAATGGAAGGCCACCAAAGTGGCTAGGGGCCTGAGGCACATGATATCTGAGGAGAGTGATAGGGCTAGTTTTTTCCAGCTTGAAGAAGGAAAGGCAAAAGGAGACCTTTGTGCTGTTTTCAGCTTCCGGGTGGATGATTATACAGAACATAGATCCAGGCTTATCTCAAATGTGCACAGCAAAAGGGTAAGACACAGTAAAAGGGTAACACACAGAGAGGCTATTAAATTGCAGTATTATTATGCGCAGAACTTGACTGGACAGGCCCAGAGCAGCATGACCTAACTTGGAAGCCATTCTTTGAGTGGGGGTTTGAACCAAATGACCTCTGGAGATCCCTGCCAAACTAAATTATTTAGTAATTTTATGATCTCTGTCACTTATCACTGCTTTATGTTATGTAAGGAAAATCAACAAGCCACCAGTGGCTTTGCTTTAGGCTATGTTTCTGATGTGTAGGAATCCCCATCAGAAGTGTTCATTGAAGGAATCTTCATTCCAAGTTATGAAAGTGGAAAACTGCATCTGTTGGAGAACTTGCTAGAAACCATTGATCCAGGGTTGGAGAGCTGGGGAGTCTACTTGATTGCAGCCTGCAAATACTTGCAGAGAAAGAACTACTACCATATTCTGTATGAGCTGCAACAGTTCATGAAGGTAAGATGAGGGTCAGTGCCATCTCTTTCAGTGAAATGTTGGATACTGTTAGACTTTGTTATTAACTTTGGTGTAAATCTGCATGATGGACAGGTATATTTTTTGCTACTTTCCAATCCTAACAGGTAGGAAGGCCTGAGCCTGACTGAAGCCTATCTGCTGTGTGTTTGTCATGGATCTGGCTCATTGCAGTAGCTTTAACTGCTGTTTTAATGAAAACAGGGCATTGCCTGCTTTGTTTGAGCACTTAAGTACAGCCAACGATTAGTGTACTTTGGTTCACCTTAGTGTTCAGTGTATTCCCTCTAGGATCACGTTCGTGCTGCCATGACCTGCATTAGATTTTTCACTCATGGAGCAAAGTCTTACACTGAACTGGGAGGCAAACAGACATGGCTTTTAAAGATCAAGGACCATCTCAAAGTGTATCTGCAGGAGGTCTCAAGAAATTCAGGAAGGAAAAAAATCGCATGCACTTTTCGGAAGAAAATGTCTGCTACAGATGTGTCAAGGTATCAATAAACAAGAAGCTAAGTCGTATTAAAGGGGAATTCAGGCCCTTGTGGGGGTTTTTAGGACATGAGTTTTCTTTATTTGGGAGGGTGTTGGTTTTTGTTTGGTTGGTTTTGTTTGTTTTTTGTTTTAGTGTTTGTGTTTAAGTTGAATTTAGCCAACACATGCTAGCTGTGCTTGACCCAAATCTGACTTTTATGTAGTTGCAGTTATAGGATTCCTGTTATCTTTTCCCCCAGCAACCCAATTGATGAGCGATTATTTCTACTAAAAATATCAGTCTGTGCATCATCCCTACCTTCCTTTAATTAAAAAACCCCAAAAAACCCAAACAAACCCTCCACAATGCAAGCCGTCTCTTGGTGCTTAGCTGCTTACCAGGGTTAACTCACAACATTCAACTATGCACGAGTTATAGGTGCCAGACATAACTAAATCCCTGTATCCAAAACTTAAAGTGTAAATTTAGCCAGATGCCTCTTGTACTTGGGGTATTATACCCTGTTTTTCTTAGGGGCTTGTTTCTTTCCTTTTTTTTTAGGCTAGACACTTAAGGGTGGGGGAAGTGTGTGTGATGAGGTGGAAAAGAGGGAGTAGATACTTACTTGGAATCCAAATTTCTCTGGCTTACTTTGAAATAATGTGAACAAGTGCTTGCCTTCAGCTTGTGGTGCGTGATAAGTGCACGGATCTGAAAGTACCTCAGTGCTGCAGACTTGGCTACACTAAAGGCAAAGTCAAAAAGCAACTAAAATAATAATTCCTTGGGAAGATGTCTGATTCTGAAATGTGTTCAAGAAAGAGAAGGTGTCAGTTATTATTTGTGTGAACTTAACTTCTATTTCAAAATAAAGTTTGAATTTTTCTTCTGTCTAGGCACATCAATACAGTTGATCTGCAGATGGAAGTAACAAAGTTCCTGCATCGATGTGAGAGCTCAGGAACCTCTCAAATGACAGGTTCCTCCTTGCCCACACTCTTTGGAAACAATAACATGAAAATGGATGTTGCTTGCAAGGTACTTCCTGCTATTTCAAACACAGCTCTATTTTTCATCAACAATACTAACTTGATATACACATTGAAACATTGGAGGAGCCTTTCCGTTTTTTCATGGGTAGGTTACTTGTGCATGTATGCAGCCTACCATTTACGGAAAATTCATGGTTTTCCTCAAAGTAGCAGAGAACACGTGAGAACTTGGAGCTCCTCTTCTCAAAGTTCAAATTTTAAGAGGCAGATGATCCCAAATACTAATAGTAACATGCCTTTTGACTGTGCAACCTACTGTGTTTTGGAGCAAGGCAAATACTGCTGTTTATTCTAACCCTTCTTAACTTCATCTCTGCTCCATCTGTAACTTCCCCAGTGTCCCACAGGAAATCACTGTGTGCCAGTAGACCCTATATTTGCTTTACTTATTGGAGTGGTGCTGTTCTCTGAAGTATTGCATTGTCTTTTGTCCTCTGTCTTGGGCAGAATCTGGAAATGCATTGTTATTTAACTGTATGTAATGCAAAAGGAGTGTGCATCCCCAAAATTGTCTCTGCCTCTCTTTTCAGGTCATGTTGGAAGGCAAGAACATTGAAGAAGGTTTTGGGATTGCATTTAGAGTCCTTCAGGTATGGAAAAGCTTGATGTAACAAGCACTACTATTATAAAATTTAACTCCTGCAAGCAAAAATTGCTTAAGCAAAATTGCTTAAGCAAAAGATTTTTTTGCATAATGTCTGTTTAATCCCCCAAAAGAAAAACTTCTTGTGAGAAAAGACACTAGTTCAGGTCTTAAATATCCATGTATTTGGAAGCTTAGTAAAGAAATGAAAATGTGGCTTCAATGGGACATTTGTGAACTAATTGGGTCCTACAGAGCGACTTAGTTTATGTTTCCATTGCTGTATACCTTGTTCAGTGACTTAACTCCAGCAAACCACAATCACTGCTGTGAATGGAGGGCTCTGACTTGGTAGCTCTCTGCAGTTCATGATAACTATGCAACGACACAGTGAATAAAATAAGTCCAGGGCTGTCTCTGTACTATATTCTCCTGGCTTACAGCAAAACTAATTAACTGGAAAGTCTCTTAGGGAGTCCTCTCCTTCCTCTTGTCTGGGTAGAAGTTGAGGTGCCTATTAGTAAGCACAGCTCATGAGGCTCCAAACTTTTCTGTGTGTTTCTCATCCATGTTAGGAGCTGCTGAAAGATACTGCTTTAAGCAGTGCAGTTGGCTGGGACAGAGGGGTATAGGAGGGCCACTTCTGGACAGAGGTACACACTGAAAGAGTATTTGTGGATATGGCAGGTCCTGCTCCCATTTTTGGGTCAGGATATACAGGGCAGAATGCCTGCTTATAGTGAGATGGAGAGCCTTAGAAAAATAGCACTTCGTGGCAGCAACAGCAGCCACTACCCCCCATTAAAACTGGAGCAGCACATCCAGCCGCCTGGCATCGCTTCTGCTGCTTTTTTTTTTTTTTCTTTTCTTTTTTTCATTTTTTTGCCTGATTCATGGCAGGATCAGTCTACAGCTTTATCGTCTCTTCCTTCTTATGGGAGCTGTACAATGGCCAGTTGCCTTCTGTTTCTAAGGGCACATGAAGGGTGGGCTGCTGGTGGAGGGCTGGAAGAATATAGTGGGAGCTTGCTAAGTGAGGGAGAAGTGGGGAGGGACCTAGGAAAGATCTTTTGCCAGAGGTAAAAAAAAAAGTCATTATTTTGCCCCCCCTGGAAAGGAGGTGGGAGAAGTGCTCTTGTTCTTGAGCAAAACTGAGTGTTACCAGTCTGATTACAGGAAACGTTTGAGCCAGCGCTGAGCAAGGGTGACTGGCAAATCAGAGGCCCCCAGAACAGCTTTGATATTTTGTAGCATGGTGTGATATTGTCTTTAAAAGAGATTGTCTTAGCTGTGCAGACGCACTGTGCGAAAACCTGCTGAAAACATTTCATGTGTTGCTTTGATGTTCCAACTACCCCTAGGACTTCCAGCTGGAGGCTACAGAAGTGTACAGCAAAGTGGCCAAGCAGCTGGTGAAGCAGCAGAAGTACAGTGAAATTCGGCAGCTCCTCAAGTGTGTCAATGAGTCTGGAGTTGCAGCAAAAAACGATGGGGATAACATTATCCTAAACTGTCTAAATGAGTTCAAGAACATTCCTGCTGAGGTAATACTTCATGCATTGTGTTCCTTTTGAAATAAAATGGGTACAGTGGAGGCTACACTACAATAAAGGCTACAAGGAAACCATCCAGTGCTGCTCTTTTAGTGAGTCCTTCTTATCTCCTGGCTCTGTACTACGTGCATTGTTTAAAGGTGGGAGCATGTGGTTTGCCTCGTGCAAGTTATGTGGTGTCTATGGTAAAGGGAGGAATTAGACTTTGTTTGCATTTTTGACATCTGCAGCCCTCGCAGTTGGGACAATGTAACCATGTAGCTGTGATCTCAGCTGCCCTTCCTCTATGCAGGGGTTTGGTGCCTGTTGGGTTGAAGGTTTGCAAATTATAGTCATTCTAAATGTGAACACCTTTTCCCTTCTTTGAATTACAGGATCTTGATAATCTGATTCAGGATATGGACAGTGATGAAAACAAGGTAAGTAAAAGTACAACAGAGTAGCTCCTTTAGCAAGAGCTAAACAGCCCAGTCTTAGTCTGCGGCCTATGTGTTCTCTTTTACCATCTTCTCTCTCATCCTCATTCGAGCCAATTATTTGAAGGTCACTTCCTAGATTGTAAAAATCACAGTGAATTCCTCAGGGCTGTGATGTTTGCAATTGTAGAGTTGTAAGATGGAAGTTTGTGGTTTTGTTATCCCATGTCTCAGATGCCAAGTAAGTTTCTAGTAATGGCAGACAGCTAATGAAGATCAGTATACCTCCAAGATGACCTTTTCAGCTTACTGTTTCAGGAATATACTATTTCTATTGTGATCAAGAGTTAAATAATAAAATTTCTCAAATTCTGATATACTTCTTTTCTTAGAGGAAGCAAGGGTTAAACAACTTTGTTTCTTTGTTAGCTTTCATACCAGCCAGCTAGGCCTCTGGAGAGTCACAGATAAATTTGTGAGTTGTAGGTGCATGTTTATAGAGGGAGAGGCTGTGGCTTAGTGTTTATGGCTTGTTGTAGATCCTGCGTGTCCTAGCTGGGAATAAAATATTGAGATTTCTGACTGTCCTCTATCCTGCTCCATCTAACAAATTCACTTTGAGGGTGTGGTAATTCATGCACAAAATAGGATCCCTGATGCTAATTACATGGTGATACAGTAAAAGGGGTTTCCACAACAATAAAATACAGCTGTTTATCCATCTTTTACATTGGGATCTGATCCATGCCATATTCCACTTCATAATAAATTGTTACTACTTTGTACAACACACTTTTGACCTTTGTATTTCCAGTGAATCCTTGTTGAACCTTATGCTGTTAGTTTACTACAGCTTTCTAACCAAGTTCTAATTGCCTCTTCTGCTTCAGATCCAGGCCTATGTGATGTGCAACAAGTTGCGTTCTGCCTACCTTGTCTCGGTGAGGCAGGAAAAGACCAGAGCAGTGCAGCTAGTGCAACATGTGCGACAGCTAGCTGAGAGCAGCAGAGATGACATTGTGAAGGCCATCTGTACCCAGTGGCTCCTGGCACACCAGCCCAAAACCAGAAATTGGCTTCCCCAGGGCACTAGGAAGTTATAAGTAATTGACATTCACCACCATACAGAGGGGCAAGGCTTCAAGACGGCTTAAAGGCATGTGGCTCAGCAGTCTCATGGTTACACAGAAATCTCTTGACTGGTGTTGGTGGCACATGGATACTGCTAATGTGCTTCTGGTGAAAGGAAGGGAACTAAATTACAAGTGCCAGTCCTATATTTTGACAAACAGTCACTACCTCAGGGTGTTTTTCGGCTATCTTTTTCTGGGGGGAAGGGGGCAGTTTCAAACTGAACAAGCAAGAATTTAGGTGAGTACTTCTCTTTCTGGGTTGGGAGGGAGGAGGTGTTGTTGGGGTTTGGGCCTTTTTTTTTTTTTTTTTAAGGCACTGAACTTTATTATGTATTTTTTTATTTTTAATCCAGAAATCGTGACTAGAGAGGACAGTAAAATCTCATCAACTCAGTGTAGCCTGGAGTATGAAACTTCTTGTGATTATGGGTTTCCTAATTCAGAGATTTTGTTTAAACCTCTCTACAAACCATTGCTAGTCCTTTTTTTTTTTTTTTTCCTTCTTCTTACGCTTTTTTTTTTTTCTTCTCCCCTCCCACTAGTACAACGTGCCCAGTTTCTTTAGTTCTCTTGAAAAGGTAGCAAGTGATTCTCCATGGCAGGTTTCTGCTTACCAGTCACTGTCTGATGTGTGCCATACATATGGCACTTGAGCCCTTATTAGATGAATGAAGTTATAAAGGGCATATCCTGTAATGGGAGTACAAAGGGAAAATAATACTTTAAAATAGTTGGAAAATCACGTACCTCTTTCTTTGCTATGGTAATATCCAATAAATTGTTGCAATGCAGCTTTATCACTAAATGGTTGCCAGTAAACTTCAACAGTTTTTCATCAGGTATAGGGGAAAATACAGATAAATCAAGCTGTGGTAGAATTCAACAGGCTGTCTGTATCCCTGTCACACAGGGATTTATTTGTTTCTTACCAGAAAACTCTGTGCTGTCAGGTACAATTGAACACCAGACTGAATTTTTATTAACTTGACATACTGTATAGACTATATTGACAGGCTTTGCTCTGGAAGTGTTAGGTTAACTCAGCTTTATGAAAAAGCAGGAATCTTTGTGTAATGGCTGTGTTCAGGGATACTGGAAAAAGCAGCTGCTTCTCTGCAACTGTGACTGGGACATGAGAATGGTAGACAGTAGTAGGACCTTCTGAAAGAAACAGAACAAAACATGGTACTCCACAAGAGTTTGTGCTTGCTGCTTACATGTACTTCAGCACAAGTAGGAAAACCAGTTCACTTTGGAAGTAAACTAAACTTTTTAACAAAAGAAGAAACAACAGGTTTTCTGAAGTGTAATATAACTATAAATAGTTTTAGTACATAACTGTCAAATAAAGTTTTGCACTATCCCCAAGCTCACTGTAGTGACAGAATGGACTTCCATGGGTTCAGAAAGGACTTGGCTGGCGCCTCTTTCAGTGTTTCATGAGCAGCACCCCACTGATGCAAACACCTCTCTTGGAGGTGCTCTGCTCACTAAAGCCGGGCTAGAAATGTCTCGGAGCAAAGCAGTTGGAAATGACCACATTTAGCATTCAGAATCTTCTGGCCACAGGTTTGCGTTACCTCATTAGTGAGCAGTACTAATGAAAGCTTTTGTTTCTTGACCAGGCTGACCTAGCTTTCCTTCACATTACAGTCATTAGGCTATTCCTAAAGCCTGGCACTATCCATGTCTTCAGTCATTTCCAGATCTCTAATTATGCAGAGGTTTTACTGTTTGTGGTATCCAGATCAGCATTGCTGCAATGCCTAGTGTTTTGCTAGTGTTCCTTTAGCTCTGTAGAGCACAGAGTGGAGTTTGTCATGCAGACCAGTCAGTTCTGTACCTGCCTTTCCTCCTGACCTCTTTGCACTGTACCTCATGCACTTTATATAGCGTTTGTTGTAATTTGATTTTCCTAACTTGGAATCTAGAGATCTTTCTTACCAGCAGAACTGGAATTTTGATCCTGACTAACTGCCTTGTGTCACAACTAGTGCAATTAACAAGGGGCTTTGAATTTTTGAGCATCAAAAAGGGATTGAGTACTGCCAGTTAATAAGAACTTCTCTATTAATGACCAAGGTTTGTTTACAATGAAAAAAAGAGAATAAAGTATTATGACTGTTCACATATCTGCTGTTTGCTTTATCTTACCATAACCTGTGGATTTCTTTTCTAGATCTGTATTTTGTTTTGGCTGTGCTTAGCAGAGTAATTTGAAGGGGAAAAATTGTTCTGTTACGCAAAATCTCTGCCTCAGTGTTCTCAACATTTAGATCCATTGGAATACCACATCTTTAGAAGCCCTCCCAGTAGCTAGCTCGGCCCTATATGTGTACTCTCACAAAGCAGTAATCCTCTTTAGAGAGCTTTGAAAGTTAATCTAACTCTCGCCTGCCAGCCTCCATTTGAGACAGCTAAATGAGCTTTAGTTCCCCCATTTTACAGATCAGCTTAGAAGAAAGTATAAGTGACATGCCCAAGGTCAAAAAGAGTGGGGGTGTGTCTCTGGAAATGTGTACTTATGTGCTTTATATAAAATCTACAGTCAGACTTCTTTGAGAAGAGCATTGACCTGCAAGGGCAAAATATTTCAGCCTAGAGCCTTTCTGCCTGTTTTTGTTTATTGTTTTTTTTTCTTTTTATAATGGTTTCTACTGCTCCTGAAAGCCACTTTGAAGATCACAGACACAGAGAAAACACACCAAGCCTGCAATGCTGGGTAGCATTCTACTGCTACACTGTAGTTGTGGATTTAGCTTCATATTGGAGATTAAGCCTAAAAAGGGAGGACAAAAAGTAGTGTCAGGGAGAAACACAAAGGGACTTTATAAATGTTGCCTAAATAGAGTTCTCTACATTAGTAAGGCAGGTGCAGATAACAGCAACCACATAAACTGATTCAACATTTCTGAAGGAAGACAGAGTTTTCTATTGTAAAAGGAAAATGGCTTTATTTAGTATTGCTCAGAGGTAGCACAGGACTATTCTGCATAGATGGCATCCAGGCAGAAAGAATTAATCATAAAATTAGCATTTATTCCCCAAAACTGGCAGTTGGTCACAGTGACATGCTTGTGTGCAAGTCCAAACGCTTCCAAGCTGGGCTGCTTTTGGTTGGGTTTTTTTTCTTCCCAGAAGTAGAAGATACTCCTATGAGCTGTGGCACTTGTTTTCTAACTGCTTAACTCTTTCATAAACACTCTGATGATGGATCACACTCTAGCATCAAAGTAGCAGTAGAGTTTCAAGGGAGCAGTCCCATTACTGCATGGACTGACAGCTGCCTTTTGGAAGTGCATGCTGCACAGTAGTGCAGGGCCTGACTGGCAGCCTTGGCCAGCCGCAGCCAGTAACGGCTGGGTAGACAAATGGAAGGATTTCTATGCAAGTCTTACTTTCCTGTCCTTTAGCTAACTTGACCTATATCAAGATAGCCTTGACCTCTGCTTCAACTATTCAGCTGTGCGTAGTTTGCTGTCATGTAAAGCCAAAGTCTCAGCTGAAGTTGTCTCAGTATTTTTAACACAGTTGATATGTTACTCATTCTGATCCCTTTTATAGGTTCTGAAGTCATCTGAAGTGTAGCTGTGGGGTTTATTGTGAGCAAAGATGGTGTAAAAATTGTCACATCTCACGTGCTTCACAGGAGAGGTGTTAATCTTTTTTAGTATGATAACTTGCCTATGCACAATTGCAGCACTCCTGCATCTTTTAATCTCCCAATCACCTGCACTGAGACCTGGGTTCTCAAAAGATATGCCAACCCTGTTACCTTACTGCCATCGGTGTGCAGTTGGGGCCAAGATACTTCAGTGGCTAGGGTCCAGCCTCTTACAGAGAATACTGAGAAAAACAGTTCAGCCCACTTACAAACTTTACCTAATGCTTGGCCCAAAAAGGCCAGCACCTATTTCTGTATGCTTGAGATCATCTGTATTGCATGGAATTGCCAGAAAATGTAATGCCCTAAAGTACTTTCACTCTGACAGGTCAAATAGTAGGAACTGAAAATAACCTCATAGATAATAAGTTGGGAGTCCTGTAAATTTACTAGTATTGGGAGCGGGGATAAAGGTAATTCTTTAGACTACCTGCTAATCTAAACCTAAGACTGTAACCTCTTTTTCTGTTCTAAAGCCAGAGGACAATAGCCTCTGCCTGATGTGTGAAATACCAAGCAAAGGTTGCTCCCTGTGTCAGTGCTCTAATTCTCCAGCGAGGAAGGGAGACTGGTTGCTTATAAATCTCAGTTCTGAAGAGTAATATTCCAGAAATTCACATTAGATTGTGTCCATACTGCCATCGTTAGGGCAGCAGAAGTATTGGAGTTCTAGTCTTGAGGTCTCTCAGCAGTGCTCTTCCCAGGAGAAGTATGGCTGGACTCAGCCTCAGCCATGTACACACTTGAGGTCTGCGCTGCTCAGTCCCAGTGAATGCCAAGAAGCTCGCAGCTCACATTCCAGAGCTTCTTTGCTGTTTCATCATCCCGACCCCATGGAGATACGTATGCTGGCTGGCAATCACTGCAAGAGGCACATGTTTTATTTTTATTAAGTTAAAGGTCTCCATCCATGTTAGCACACTGAAATGCCTGTATTAAGATAAGGCAGTTGCTTTCTATTAGCTTAATTTCAAGACCAACTGAAGGAAGTGTGGGAGGCTGTCCAGCAGATGAGAAAAAGGTTGGTGCTAGCCATCTTGAGAAAGTTTTCTTTCCAGCTGGCTAGGGAAAAGTCTCTCCTAATGGCACCAAGAATTGGTAGGCAAGTATATTGTCTGCTGTCTCAACTGTTAAAGAAACCTGTATATGCTCTACTACATACTCTTCAGTGCACATTCTCATTAATACCACCAAGAAGGGCTATAAACGCTAACCAACCTTCTCAGGAGCACGTCTTCTAGCAGACACTACAAAAAAAAAAACAACCCACCCCACTCAAACAGCCCTTCATTCCAAACTATTTTTCCCACTATATTGCCATGGCATGAAATGCAAAGCTGCCTCAGAACAGTAATACTGCAATAACTATGTATGGTTATCCCCTTTTCCATTATCCTCTGAACTGGGGCTCCTTTCTTTTCAGCTTCTGCAGTCAGACAGCATTCTGTCTGGAACAGTGATCATGTGTTCTCCTCTGTAATGCTAGATGCTGCAATAACATGGGAGTTTAAAAGAACAGAGGAAGTTTCATCTTCTAAAGTCTGTATCCACCCTAGTGTTTGTAGAGCTCCAAGTACAGTCTCTGATGTTCCTGAAATTACTCTAGTGGGCTCCACCTGTGGCATGCGAATTCTTTTCTAGACTTGTGCTTTATATTCTATTGCCTGGAAAGTGACGAAGATTTTAGGCTAGTCCAACGTGAATTATGAATTACAGTTGAAAGTATCCATTTCCCACCAAGCCCAGAACTCCTTTCTTTTATGAGTTTAATATCCACCAAAGCTTTCTATATTCCAGCACATAAATGATCCATTTATATCCTGGAACAGACAATCATCCAGGAAAGATTAACGTATCTATTTATATATTCAAGTCTGATTAGGATGATACAAACTCCCAAGTGAAGCTCAGACAAAGTCATTACAAAGACTAATCTGGTCACATACCACAAGAGAAAAGCTATGCAGACACAAAGGCTCCAACAGTATCCATGTGGGGAAAAAGAAAAGATAAATTTTCACATTCGTTTCCCCCAAACCACTATTGTTACACTGCTGTACACCCAGTGGGAAGCTGACATAAATTGTTCAAATGGCAGTCTTCAAATCTAGGATGATGATGGCTTGGAACTACTCTGGGCAGTAGTTTTGGTGAGGGGAAAATGCATGACTATGCAGGGTCCTGGAGTAAGTCAAGGAAGTCAGTGTTTGTAGTGGGAGCTACATAAGAAAGTTTGCAGGACAGAGCGTGTGTCCCAGCAGGAGTTCCTCCCAGCTGGTGGGTCTGTCACACTGGAGAATCAAGTTATTTTGGCACATGCCAGTCCTGAAAATCTCACCTCCTAGCTCTGCAGCACCATGAGCCTGCCCAGTGCCCTGGGAGCACAGACACCTTCTGCTCCTTCTGTGGGATACAACTGCAGACAGAACCAAAGCAGTTTTCCCAGGATTGACTCAAGTTACCTCAGTAACTAAACAGCTCTGCTGAAAGTGATTTGCCCAAATCTCAGGCAGATCAGGATTAAACCTCAGAGCACGTGACAGCCATTCCTGCACTTTGAGTACAGTGATATTCCCAGCACTAAAGGACTTGCTACTGTGTGGAGCTGCATATGGTCAGGAATTCCTTCCAACATGATATCCACTGCAACAGACCAGGAAGGGGTTGCTCTAGTATTTGTCGCCCTCAATCTTATCAGCCAGCCCCTTAATGAGTCTCTCCTTAATGAAGTCTCATTTGCCCCAGCAAACAAGGTTGCCTTCCACAGTATATCACTCCATCAGCTTGCACCCACCTGAAATACTGTCCTGTCACAGCGTCTAGCTCCTCTGCTACTGCACAGTAGATACTGGTCTGAGCTCCCTCCCAAGGTGTCTTCAAGAAGAATGAGAATATCTTCCACAGCCATGTCATTACAAATGAGTGCCGGACCAGCTCAGAATGGACAGAACCAGGATGGAGAGCATTTGCTGTGACTTCAGTGCCTGCGGCAAAAGAAAGTAATCCAGAACAAACCTGCGTGCATCAAATTGCTTAAAAAAAAATAAATAAATAAAAAGGTAATGTATTCCTCAATTCCACCTACAGACAACCTAAAGGTGGAGTCCAGGCATTGATACAGGGACAGTAAGTAAAGTCCTGTGTAGTTACTACTTGGTAGATGTGATGGATGCATTTGATCCCTTAACCAAACCAGCAATAGTTTTGTACAGACTTCAAAGGAGGTAACGGCCTGAGTTGTAGCCAAGCCAAGAACTCCTCTAGGAAACCCATGAAGAGACAGTGACACAGGGAGCACTGAGGCATATGAACCTGGAACACCCACCATGGGATTAACACATGAATAGAGCGGGGCTCTTCCAAGACTGATTGTCCTAGGCTTAACCCACTCATTTATCAGGGAACAAAGGTACATTCTACTCTCCTCTGGGACTTGCCTTGCAGCCGCCTTGCCAGCTCCCGGGTGAAAAGCACATTGGCCAGTTTGCTGTGACAGTAGGCGAGGCCGCGGTTGTAGCACTTCTCACCATGGAGATCATGGAAGCGGATTCGGCCACCATGATGAGCCAGTGAGGACACGTTCACTATGCGGGCTGGGGCAGACTGCTTCAGACGCTCCAGCAGTAGGAAGGTCAAGAGAAAATGACCTAGGGGTGAGAGGAAATGTCATCCTTCTCTGAAGGTTTCCCCTGCTAGAATTTCAAAGTACTCATGACATATTATTTACATGTTGTATCTTTCTGCTGCCCTCATTTCAAGTCCAAGGAAAAGACAACCCCCCTGAATCAACAGCTAAACTTTTCTGGGGCCATTAAGTTCTGCTCCTCAGCTTCAGAACGCTGGTGCAGTCATATATTCCAAATGGCCCAGGTAACATGTAGATACTTAAGCTGGGTGCATGATAAGCAAATGCATTGCATCTCCAGAAGTCTGACTCTTCCCCAAGAAGGAAGGCTGATGAAAAGAAAAAGCAAAAGCAGAATTTCCTCTGGTATTCTGCCACAGACCTTGAATACAAACATGACTCCACTGGCCTTACCAAGATGATTGACTCCCAGGTGCATCTCAAAGCCATCAGCAGTCCTGGAGTAAGGGCATAGCATTACCCCAGCATTGTTAATGAGAATATGGAGTTCGTTTTCCTCTGCAAGAAACAACAGACATTCTTAAACGGGTAAACAGAGACTAAAGACAGACAAGAGGATGACACAAGTCAGACAAAAAATCTCACACCTGTCTTGAGTTGCAGGCACAGCACTGCAATAAAATAAGGATAAGTCCCCTACCACAAACCAGCTCATAGCCTCTATCAAGCCCCTGCTGTGAACTGCAGTACCCAACACGGTACAGAGATATACAGGTCAGGGATCTGGCATCTGCTAGAAGAGCAGACAGCTGTCCTTGGTAAAATAGTCTCACTGAAAAGAAGGATCTAGAGACTGTACCTGCTAGAAATTTCTCAGCAAACTCCCGGATGGATTTTGTATCAGCCAAATCCAGTTTTTTCACAATGACTTCCTGGTTCCCTGTCTCAGCTCGGATTTCACTGGCTGCAGCTTCTGCCTTCCTTATGTCTCTGCAAGCAACAATCACCCTCGCTCCTGCAAAGGGGGTAAAAAGCCAGGAACAGAAGCTGAGATCACTGGAGCACACTGGTTGATCAAGGCTAAGATAAGCTGACTACGCACAGTGCTTACAAACAATGTGTTGTTTATTTAGGGCATTGGCATCAGTTAAGGGAGCATCAGGGAGGGACAAAGCCTCTCCTACTATACTATTAGCTTCTGTAGGGTTTGGCGTTCGGAAGATCTCGTGGTGTCACGGGAAGATAGGTAATCACCGCCTCTCTATGACGCACCTGTAATCCCACCCACAGGTGTTGGTATAAAAGGAAGTAACTGCGCAATAAACGTTGAAGTTGGCACTCATACTGTGTGTGTTATCTATCTCTTCCCTGGCCCGGGGGGTTGGCCAGTGATCTAGTCGAGAAGCCTTTATATGTAGCCACTGCTACAAGCTTCCACCCAGCCCAAAGCTGTTTTCAGAACATGAAAATGCACATCTGAAGTGCCTCTGCCCAGGCACTCCCACATCAGGAGCATGTACCACCACACTGGTATGATACGACTGCATCTGCCCCTATAACAGAAATGGCAAGCCAGGAGCACAAGAAGATACTTGGATTCCAGCCAGAGTAATTTCTAAACAGATTATGAACAGGAAGTTTAATCTCCTTACCAGTTACCCAGAAAGCATGTATACCAAAATAGCCTGAAACATGAATAAATAAAGCAGACAGCAGTGGACCTAGGGCATTTCCCAGCTTCATGCAAACAGAATGCAGTGATACTGGCATCTTCCCCAGTCCTCTCAAAACATCTGCAGTGCAGAGCATTTTCATGTCACAAGAAATATTTCTGGAGGTCAAGCAATGAAAACAGCCAAGGCACTGGGGACTTGCACCTTGGTGGTCACAATCTCTGGAAGAGCAACACTTGGGCTTGTTTGAAGTAACTTTGGACTTCAATTCACTCCAGTGTTAGCACAAAACACTCCTCCCTTAGATCCGGAACAGGCACTAGCAACACCCAGGCACAAGAGTGTCAGCTGCACCGGGATGCCTATTTGGTAACTGGTGACTTGCCTCTTCGTGCGAGGTCTCTGGCGGTCTCCTTCCCGATGCCTGTGTTGGCTCCTGTGATTATGACCACCTTCCCGTCCAGCTTAGCTGTTGACTTACACTGTCCTCCGGCGACATACCTCCTGCAATAGAGGGCGGCAGACCCCCTCGACGAGGGGACCAGGGGACGCGGGTCCGTGATGAGCACCCAGAGCCCCACGTTTCACCCCAACGGTAGGATTAACCGGGGAGCCACAGGCGTCGTCACCTGAAGCGGCCGATCACAATCGTCTCGTGCCCAGGCCACTGGGATCTCGCCCTCCCATCCCCTCCCCGCCTTACAAACACCGGCGTGACCCGGCCCGGCCCCGCCGCCCCGCCTGGCGACAAGTGGGGCCACGGCTCCCATTGGCTGCCGCCACCGACTCCGGATCCCGGGCCCAATGGGCTTCGCCGCGCCGCCGTGAGGAGAAGGCAGGCCCCACCCCCAGGGCTCCCCGGCACCCCGGCCCGTTCTCTTCGCTCCCGGCCAGGCCCGTGGGCCGAGGCAGGCCCCAGTGTGAGTTCCAGGCGGCTCGGGGGCCCGGGAAGCCGCCGAAGCAGGCACTGCCAGCGGTGGCAGGGCTGAGCCGCGCCCCAGCTCCTGCCGCGAGCGCGTTAGTGCTACCGAGGCGCTGGAGCTGGGGACGCGTGAATAGCGCCCTGCCGCAGCGCGGGCTACAGAAACGGGATCCCTGTTAGTCCCATGTTAGTACTCCCGTCACGCAAACACGCAGGTAGACCTGACCGCTGTGCGGTGTAGCGCGGTGCCCGCGGCTACCCGCACAAGCAGGAAGGGCTAGGGCCGCGCTCGGTAAAACAAACCTGATGTAGGGCGCTGCCACGAGGAAGAGGACGGGGACGGAGACCACAGCCCCCAGCGCGGCTCCCCAGCAGGTGAGCATCCCCGCCGTCCGTTCCACGCTTATTGCTGGCGCTGGCGGGAGCCCCGGGCCCGCCCCAGTCCCGTCGGCCACGCCCCTGTTCCCTTGGGCCCGCCCCGCCAGCGGCAGGCAGCCCCTTAGAGCGCCTCCGCAGCGGCCCCTCTTGGCCCCGGCGCGGCGGGTGTGACGCGGTGGTGTAGCTGATCCGGGGTTCTCTCGCGCCGGACGTCCCGCGGGTCCCGCTGCCTGCTGCGGGTGTGCCCCCTCCGGGAGGAGGGCGGCCGGTCCTACAGGACAGGCTGAGAAAGTTGGGGCTGTTCAGCCCGAAGAAGAGAAGGCTGCGTGGAGACCTCATAGCAGCCTTCCAGTATCTGAAGGGGGCCTATAAGGATGCTGGGGAGGGACTCTTCATTAGGGACTGTAGTGATAGAACAAGGGGTAACGGGTTCAAACCTAAACAGGGGAAGTTTACATTGGCTATAAGGAGGAAGTTCTTTACTGTAAGGGTGGTGAGGCACTGGAATGGGTTGTCCAAGGAAGCTGTGAATGCGCCATCCGTGGGGGTCTTCAAGCCCAGGTTGGACAGAGCCTTGGGTGGCATGGTTTAGTGTGAGGTGTCCCTGCCCATGGCAGGGGGATTGGAACTAAATGATCTTAAGGTCCTTTCCAACCCTAACTATTCTATGATTCTACACCGGGAACCTGCTGCTTTTTTTCCCCGGTCAGCGCAGGACCCTCGGGACAACCCGAGAATGCCGCTCTAATTGCGCTGCCCAGTTCATAGGCTGAGATGTATTTGAAGAGAAAGAGGGAGGGCAGCGCCCTGGGGAGACATTCCACATAGGTTTTCATAGCCTCTCGCCGGGGTTTGTGACACTAACCCTGGCAAAACGCATGAAGCGATGCACACGTTAGTACGCACTGAGGGCCGGGGACACGCGGCGGTAGGCTCAGCCGTGCTCTCACCGTCACCAGAGAACACTAGAATGAAGAGGCCAGCGGCGCAGAGCTACGTCGCTCCCTGCGCTCCGCCGCCTCCCAGGGGAGACTACAACTCCCAGAAGGCAGTGCGCGCCCCGAGGCCCCCTTCCTCGCGGCAAGCTTGGACCGTGCCTGGCGCGTCCTGGCGCCGGCGATCATTCTCGCCCGCAGCCGTGCCGCAGCTCCTGGCTCCCGCGGGTGGAAGCCGCGGCGGACTGTGAACTTTCCGAAGGCGCCTCCGGGCGGTTTTATGGTCGGGCGGCGTTCCGGGCGCCCATGGGGAGGCCCCCGCTGCTGCCGATGGCGGAAGTGCCTCGCGAGGGAGCGGCAATGTGAAGGGGCAGGGGGTGGTGGAAGCGGTAGTAGGGTGGGAGGCGGTTGTCTGCCATGGCGGGCCGCGGCCCCGGCTCCTCGGAGCACCTGGAGCGGCTGCACGAGATCTTCCGGGGGTTGCATGGATTCCTGCGGGGCGTCCCCGAGCGGCTGCGGGGCAGCGCTGCCGGTGAGGCGGGGGGGAGGGGGGACATGCGGGGGGCTGGGCTCTACCGGGTGCGGTGGCGCGGGGACCGGCCCGGCCGCTGTCTCCCTCCCTGTCGGTGGTGTCCGGCCGCGGCACGGTCTGGCAGCTCTTCTCCTCTTTGCTCTCTGGCTGGGACTCCCCGCGGGCTGCCCCACGAGTAGCTGGGGCTGGTGGCAAGGCCGCTGCAGGGACGTGCGGGATGTTTCCCCATGGATAAACTCGGATTTACAGCCGAGAGGGCAAAGTCCCTTTAAGAAATGTGGGAGCGGGGGGCAGTTTGCCAAGGCAGTTGCAGGAATTCAGTGTGTCAATGGACACCTCTTTGGCAGGGACGAGTGGCTTTGCTGTGGCTGGGTTCCTTGTGTGTTATTTTTCAGGTAGCTTTGCTCTTGAGTATTAGGCATGGTCATGCAAAGCCCCATTTAGGAAAGTAGAGAGACAGATGTGCTGCTTTACTTCTCTGGAGCTGCTCCTCTTGAGTGGCAAATTTCCTTGCTGGATGTTCAGCTTCAACCCCACTCTGAAGAGGAGTTGTTATTTGGCTGTCACTTCATGCTGTTTCTAGGTGAGCTGCCTGAATTGCAGTGCTTTGGTTGGTCGCTGTTGGACTCTTCTTTAAGATCTCACTAGCAGAATTAAAAGCAGTTTTTATTGTCACAACCTTTTGTAGATTCACTGAATAAGATTTGTATTTTAAAATGCCATTTAAAAGTCTGGTTTGTGCACTACCTACTGACAGATTAGAAAACACTATCTGTCAAGCTACACAAAGTTATATGAGAAGCAAACCCTGATTTTATGGGTATTCTTTATATCATGCAGCAGGTAAAACACTGACAGAACACTTACCTGTAGTACTTGGCATTGTGCTTCCAATTAAGTTCTTGATATTGGCAGTATTCTGAGAAATGGAAAGGGAAGTCATGTGACAAGGAGAATTTTACCAATGTCACCAAATCTACTTCCTTCATATGAGAAACATGATACACTTATTGTGAGCCACTGTAGCTAAGCTTGGGGCTTGTACCACAAGAATGAGTAGGGGCTCTCAGCCACCTTCTTCACCTTGTCTTGTCATTCTTCCATAACTGATCAATTTTATGTGTTTGGGTGTAAAATCATAGAAATGGCTTGTTCAGGGTATGCTGGCCTGTGGCAGATAACACAGGCTTCAAAAAGTTTAATGCTTCATTTCTTACCTGGCTTTCCAGTTAATAATGAGTTAAAGTCTGGATCATGGCCCACTTCATCAGCATGTCCAGAAAGTTTGGTACAAGAAAGATGTTCAAACCTGCAAATTACAACTTTGAAAGCTTTCACAGGCAGTCAACAGGAATAAAAAGCATAAAAGAAATACCCTTTCTTGTAGGTAATCCTGTTTTCCTTGCGGAGTGGAGAGTGATCAGTTTCTTAGTGAAGGAAAGTTTTGTCAGGTCTCCATGGAGCTAGGAAGCCTTGAGCGATGAATTCTGAGCAATGGGCTTAAATGGGGTAGTTAGAGGCAGCAATTTTTGCAATGCTGGTAGATATTTTAATGCTTTAATATTTTAATGCTTGTAGATATTTAATCGTGGCAGTCAGGTGAAGTTCCCGACAACTGCAAAAAGGGTAACGTAACCCCCATTTTCAAGAAGGGGCAAATGGATGACCCAGGGAACTACATACCATTCAGTCTCACCTCTGTGCCTGGCAAAATCTTGGTGCAGATTCTCCTGGAAGGCACATGAAAAACAACAAGGTGCTTGGTGACAGCCAGCATGGCTTCACTAAGGGGAAATC